>JAJEJO010052675.1:0-11744 GCA_020662805.1 Glaucomys volans
GTATCAGGCTTTTCATTTCTAGAAACTTTCGGGGAGATTCTCAGATGTAGTGACTAGAATAGAGTAAATGTTAATGAACTGAGCTCTGGAGTGTATCAGATTGCATTTGGATTTTTGGCTTTTATGTATTTATAGAGTCTTGAAAATATTTTAACCTGTCAGAGCCTCTCTTTACTCATTTGTAAGATTGGTCTGCTGCCCCTTGCTTCCCAAGGTTATGATGAGAAATAAATGAAACCAAAGGTAATAGTGATCCCTGAGCCAGGGAATAGCATGGTTCTTGCTGGGGTTTTCAGTCTGTTACCTGTTAGGCTAGATTTTTGTCTCTTCAATTTAGCTTTATGTTTAAAATGTAAGTTGCTTATGGGGTTCAGAGTTGATCCCATGAAAAAGTCCACTGAAGTTTCACTCACATCCACCCCATTCCATCTAGTCTCCTCCAACTGCCCATTGTGAGAATCAGTTTTAGTTTGTTTAAAGGTGTCTTTCTATTGTTTTTTGTTCTAGTAGGTGGCAAGAATGGTTATATGTTCTTCTGTTCCTTCCTTTCTTAACCAAAAGCATGCTGTTATATATCCTCTCTGCCCCCTTTTTTTACTTGATAAGACAACCTGGAAATAACTCCACATCTGCAAAAATCTTAACATTCCGTTGTGAGGATAGGCCACAGTGTATTGGAACTGATTTGAATGGTAGACATTTTGGGTATTTCAGAGCTTCATTTTTTTAAGAACTGTGCTATAGCAAATAGCTTTGGACCTCTAGTTTATAGCCTTACAAGGGTATCTTCAGGGCCCATTCCTACCAGAAATAATGCTTATACAATGCCTAAAAGTTAAAAGAAGTCATTTATCATATTAAGGGCAAATAACTGAGACCAGGTTATGATGTAAGAGTCACACTCTAAAATGCCTTCCTCCAGTGCCTACCTAGTAGCATCCTCTACCTCCTCATTCACTCAGATTTTGAGTTGAGGTTGCCAAGATGAGTTTATATGGGACAGACAGCTTCGGCTCATCTGTCAGTGAACTAGTAATCTTGGTTTTGCATCTGGAGTCTGAAAGCACCTGTCTTGCAGTAGGCAGGGAGAGAGTCCCAGAGGAAAAGAAAAATACTTCCTCCATTTTCAGACAATGGTGAACAGGTCACACCTGAAAGAAAACATTGTGTAGTTCTCATTTTCCAAGTTCGGTTGAATCTTGTTTTGTGGTTTCCCATTCTTGCAAACTAATATATGTTCCCTCACATTTGCCCTAAATAGGTATGGAGTGGCATAGAATGAAGAGAAATCCCAACACATTCTAATATTGTATGTGACTGGAGAAAAGTTAAAACATTTGTTTTTTGTCTCTCTGCTAAAAAAAAAAAAAAAAAACTTCCAGACTAATGTCACCCCAACATCAATGAATATGTCTAACAGTTTTGATTTCTAAATTTCTTCCTAGTTCATGAGAAAAAAAATGTGGAATATAAACTGGGACTTTTTTAAGAAGAAATCAATCATGGGAGGGTGGATGATAACTCTGATGGCAGAAGGAAAGAAAATGAGGAGAAGAGGAAGAAATGAGCTAAATTATTTCTCATTAAAGTTTTTTTTTTTTCATTTTTACCTCTCAAGGAGAGAGGTAAAACCACCTGCTTTCAGAGGAAGTCAGTATTCTCTTCACTGTGATGATTTTTGTTCCCATAAATATATACATCAAGCTTTCTCTACTACAGTCCACATGATCACCACTGTCACCAAAGTTATTCTTGAATATTTAGTAGAATTATTGCCATTATTAAAGAGAAAAACCACCATGAAAGTTTCATAAGCCACACCCACGCTTTGAGATCATTCTCCAGCTACAGCAGAGTCTAGCCTAACCATGAGAAAGTGATGTGGAAGTTCTTCCATTGACCAAAGGGACAACTTCTTTCCAGTTAAATTTGGCCAAGAAAGGCCAGGGAAGCTCCTGAGTGGCCCTTGTTGTGTCTGGCTTACCAAACAATCGTGTGAGGACATAAAAGAACTTGAGCTCATTAGACTTGAGAAGAGTCTTAGTTCTTTTTCGTTTTTTAATTTTTTTTTATTTTTGATTCATGTAATTTTGATCCATTGAACACAAATGGAATACAGCTATTGTTTCTCTGGTTGTACCCAAAGTAGAGTCCCACCATCTGCATTCATACATGTACACAGGGCAATGATGTCTGCCTCATTCTGTTATTATTCTTGCCACCCCCACCCCAACCCCACCCCTCCCTTCCCTCTGTACCCAAAACACTAATAACCCAATCAATAAATGGTCCAAGGAAATGAGCAGACACTTTACAGAAGAAGATCACTCTCATCTTAACAGTGATACAACTGAGAGGATTTTTCAGTGAAATTCATAGACTCCAGCTATTAAGGCATACACACACATACATGAAATTATACACGAATTTACATGCATATATATGTGATATAAATATATATATGCACATGAGTATGTTTTGCATTCTGTCAAAAAATATGAACATATAAGTTTGAAAAAAACTGCATGACCTAACATATCTGAAAGATATTTACATAATGAATTGGTGATAAGGGTGCATTTATATTTAATCAAACAATATAAAAATGAAAAATAATACAAAGAAAAATATAGCTAGAAAATTTATGAGAATATGTAAATATTCATCAAGTACAATAGAAATATCATAGTGCTTAAAACTTCCTCATTTCTGCATCTTCTCACTTCTTAAGTCATCAAGGAAAGCCAAATCTGTACTGCTATCATCCCACCCTATTTAGAAAGACTATCACAAAAGAGAAAAAAAAATCATGATCAGTTCCTTTCTTCTGCTGGTTAGTACCAGTCGCATCTAATGCTCAGAAGTTGATCAACTCATTGGGCAGGGTCATGCCATTAGAAAGATGGAGAAACATTGTGGAACCCTCAGAAACTAGCAAAGGTTTACTGTTCCTCTTATCAGCAAGTCTGTGTATCACAATATTAGCCAGAATTTAGTTACTTGAGTGTGTATCAATGTACCTCTTTATATGGACTATTTTGATTTATTTCAACCAGAACTTTGTCAGATAAAAAAGTACAGTCCTCTGTTTTTACATCTAACATGGTAGAAATTGGGTGGCATGCCTTATCATCCCTGGCAGGGTGGGATTTTTAAGAAACCATCTCAGATCATTTTCTCTCCAAGAATGAATGTTGTAAAAGTGTTCTGGACCACATGTTACTTAGTGTTAATGGAATTGGTACTTATCGAACAGAGGGATAAATAGTTGTTATTTGAAGTATGAATATGCTTGTGGATATCAGGTACTGGTTCCCTCTCTAAGTATTTTGATACATTGCTCCCAAAGAGCACGAAATATGTAAGATGAACTTGTTTGACCCACTACTTGGAAAATCTCACAGGTAAATATACTAAAAAAACAAGGTTGTTGCATGTCGTTAATTCTCATTAGAAATGGAGATGTGTTCATTGTTGATGGCCAGTCCTAAGGCACGGTATAGTGGAAGCTACAAAAACCCTGAGCCTATTCTGTTTGTTTTAATTAATAGACTTAATTTTTCCTTAAAAATAGTTGTATATTTATAAAAAATGTAGCACTAGTAGTGAGTTCATGTAAGTCTTTTCCCCACATTCTTTCCTCAATTTTGTACATCTCAATTTACTATGGTGCATTTGATATAATAATAGAATCAGTGCAATTGTATTTTGGTGTACTATTAATTATTAAATGACTTTTGTGCAGTTATTTAGATTTTGAGACAATATAGTGTTGAGCTTTAGCATTATGACATCCTACAGTATAGATTCACAACCACTGAATATCCCCATTGTTTACCTTCTCACTGCATCCCACACCTCCTGACTTCCTGGAAATGTTTAATCTTTTTACTATTTATTGTTTTTACTTTTCCTGAATATCATATTCTTGACATCACAGAGATGTGACATTTTCAGACAAGCTATTTCCCAAAGCAATATGATTCCAGGTGCCTCCGTGTCTTTTCTTGTTAGCCCAGTTCTCTTCCATTGCTGGATGACCCTCCATGGAATGACTGTGTCAGTGCTTCCATTACTAATAGGTAAATAACTACTGAGGTTCTCTCAGTTTCTTCCTGTTCATATCAGTCACAAATGAAGAAGGTATCAACAATTGCATGTAAGATTTTTGTGGGCATAAGTTTCAACTCCACTGAATTGATAAATAGTAATGTGATGCCAGGCCATAATTATGAGTCTCTTCAGTTTGGTAGGACTCTTCCAAGCCATCATCCATGGTGGCTGTACAGTTTCGTGGTCTCAGTAGCAATTTATGGGGGATCCAGGTGGTGATCTTCCTTGTCAGCACTTGGGGTTCTCAGGGATTGTACTTTGTCAATTCCTACACGTGTGTTCAATTTGTAATTCCCTAGTGCTATGTGATGTTGAGCATGTTTTCCTATGCTTACTGGCCATTTGCATATCTTCTTTGTTGGGTGCATTATTTCCTTTCATTCATTTTTTTTGTGGGGGGAGGAGTAGAAGGGATTGAATTCAGGAGCACTCAACCACTGAGTTCATCCCTATTTATTTTTTAATTTTTCATTTAGAGATAGGGTCTCATTGAGTTTCCTTGCACGTTGCCATTTCTGAGGCTGGCTTTGAACTTGTGGTCCTCGTTTCAGAGCCTCCCAAGCCCTGGAGATTATAGGTGCATGCCATTGTGCTGGGCCACTCATTCATTTTTAAAAACAAGTTTATTCAGATAAAATTGATATGCAATGAACTGCACATGATTAGTGAACAGTTTACTAAGTTTTGACAGGAGTACTCACCTATAAAACCACCACCACACTCAAGATAGTGAACATTGAGATCACACCTAAAAGATGCCTGTTATCTCTTTGTCATTCCCCTCTCAGGTCTCATCCTCCATGCAGGAAAACTGCTGACTGTCCTCATTGTTGTAGTTTAATCAGCAGTGTTGGTTTCAGCAAAGCAGTAGGCAAAGCTCTGGTTTGCATGGTGGGAGACCTTGCAGGGAAAAAGTTGTCTCTCAGCCTTAGTTTAGTCATCTGTAAATCAGGTTTCTTCCAACCAGGTCACAAGACCACTGGGAAGATTAGAATCAAAGAACATAAAGAACCTAGATAAGCCCATGACAAATAATAGTCTCTAAATTCCTGGAATCCAGTATTACCAGCCACACATTTGAGTTGGTTATCTAGAGAACATTAGGAAGTCTAAAGTTCCATGCAAATTTCCACTAACCTAGAGCTGGTATCTCCTGCAATTGATTAGACTTTCAGTGTTTCTCTCTGTATGTTAGAGTTTAAATTTCCTTAATTGTGGCCATTTTAAAAGTGCACTATTTTGGGATATGTACAATGTCAGCACTGCCTTTATCTTGTTCCAAACATTTTTAATTACCTCAAAATTAAATCATGTTTCCAATAAGCAGCAACTTGCTTTCTTTCATGCCCTCACAGGCCATGAAAAACACGGCTTCCTGTCTATGGGCTTACATATTCTGGATATTTGACATGAATCTAATTGTACAATAAGTGATTTTTGTAAAACTGCTTTTTCTTACTTAGATGAACGTTTTTGAAATGTATTCATGCTGTTGCGTCTTTCAACATTTCATTCCTTCTTTTGGCAGAGAAATGTTCATATATATATATACATACACACACACACACACACACTCACATTTTGCTTACACATTCATCAGATAATGGGTATTTGGGTTGTTTTATCCCCTTTGATACCATGAATAATGCTGCTATGAATATTCATGAGCAGGTGTTAGAGTATCTGTTTTCATTTCATTTGGATATATAGCTAGAAATGGATTTGCTAGGTCCATATGGTCCATATGGTCCAATATGGTAATTCTATGGTTAACATTTTAGAGAATCATCAAACTATTTTACATAACCACTCTACCATTTGAGTCTTCCCATTAATATACAGGGATTTCAGTTTCTCTACATATCCTTCCCTGCCAAGGAAAGTTATTTTTTCTTTTTTTGACTTCCAAGTGGCAGTGAAGTGAAATTTTGTGTTTACTTATATATTTATTTTTGGTCCACTGAATTGAACTCAGGATGGTCTTAGTCTGCGCTTTATACCCTGGCTATTTTTGATTTTTATTGAGACAGGGTCACATTAAGCTTTACAGGTTGGCCTCAAATTTACTATCTATCCATCACAGACTTCCAAGTATTGAAGACAACAGGTGAGTATAACCATATCCAACTGGTATGTTTTTTAACAAAAAGCACAATATTAATATTTTTAGACAAAAAGACAATGTACCTCTAATAGAACTGAAAATTTCATAAGCATTCAAAAGAAGACATTGGCATAGATATAAGGCAAAATTATCCAGAAGATTCTAGCCAGGTTACTTTGTTATGACAGAATATTTGGAAATCAACAATATTTTTAAGAGTTATAATTCTGCAAATAGGTAAAATTGTTCTAGTGAGTGGAAAAATGCTTTAGATATATTTTCTCACAAACTGACATTTCTTATCCAATATGGTTTGAACAATTTTTATTTTTTGTGTGTCAGCACTGATTAACACAAAAGGACTGACTGTGGCATAGCCATTGGCCACAAGCATCCGGATGTGTACAAGCTCAGGGTCATTTCTCCATGTTATGCTTATGGCCAATGAAAGAATAAAGTCAAGGCAGTATGTAAAGGCAAAGCAGCAGATCAGCTGCAAAATGGTGTGAGTGGCTTTTTGTTCTGGGGAGCTGTTTTGGGAGAACCTGGAACTGTGAAGAGACATGGAGCGTTGTTTATGTATGTACAAGAAAATGACCATGTATCCACTTGAAACGACCATAAGTCCCACAAAGAAGACATCTCTACATGCCATCAGGGTGAGCAAGAGTTCCCTGTGGATGTAGCTAATGGGCAGAAAGGAACAGTGTTCAGTGATAAAGAGAAGACCAGGCTGGGTCTTATTGGGTGTGGCCACAGTGTAGAAGAGGTGGGTGATGTAGGTGGACATGGTGAGGACCCATAGGAAGAGAAACAACCACACAATGGGATTGGTGGATTTGAATTTGAAACTGGCCAACCAAGAGACACTGGGGCTGATGGTGATGGCCTGGAGCACACTGGGGACACAGGTGGTGCAGATGGAGAGTCCCCTCATGGCCTTGTGCAGGAAGACAAGCACTTTGCACTTCAAGTCACTTGCAATGTCCTGTGCTTCCCAGATGTCTGTAGACATCAGAAGTCCCTGGGTGAGAAGCAGAAGGATGTGTGTAAGAGCCAAATGGGTAATAGGGAGGTCAGTGAGCCTGGGCTTGGGGCCCACAAGTAAAACTGCAACCTGCAGGCAAAAGAGATTGGTGTTTGCTGAGATCCCAATGCCAGCCTATGGATAAAAGGTCTTTATTACATCAGTGTCTCTGACACGTTGGTTCATCTTCCCAGGGATGTTGAAGCAAATAATGTTTCTGGAAAGAAAACGGGGATCATTTGTTAGCAGCAACATTTTCCTTGAGATGTTTCTAGTCATCTCACTCTTTACAATCTCTAGAGTCATCATTTAAGCAAAATAACTCTGTGGTTCTTAATCCCCATTTAACTTGAACTCAAGAGCTGAGAGTGTAGCACAGTGGTAGAACGCTTGACTAGCATGCGAACATCCCTGATTCCATTGCTAACCCAGAGAAAGAAAGCCACTAGTGGTTTACAAAAATATTCATGCATCTCTCCTGTGTCTGAGATATGAATTTTTTTTCTATCTCCCATGCACCACATGGAGATGTGCATGTTATGCCCTTCTCTGTGAGCCTATGGTACCAAATATACATTCTTTTATACCAGAAATAACCTTATTTAATGGGAGTTTATGTTTACTTTTCTGTGTTCCCTGCAGACTTGCTAAGGGAGGATATGCCACCTTATTTGTGTTTATATCTGCAGTATGCCATGCATAATGATTAAATAAACATTGTTCACCAAGTCTGTTGATGTTAATTTTGGACCATTATAAATGATCCAAACAGGCACATTTCCATGGATTCTTTATAAAGAAGCAGGTTGCTGAGGGTTTTAGTAATATCTTAGACATGTGCAGCCTTTGTTTGACCCAAGGCCCACCTCTGGGTGGGCACAGTCAACTCTGCTAACTGCTTTTGACTGAAATAACATCATGAGAAGAATCGTTGGACTGCTTTGGGAAATATAGGAAAAGCTTTTAGAAAGTTCTTGACATGCTGAAGTCATTTTTTCATTTAAAATTCAACAAATACTTGTCACTTCTAGGATTTTATTTTAAAATGATGATGGAATGATATTTCCTGGAGGAAAATGTAAAATATTAAGGGATGGTTACACTTTTGATAGGAAATAAAATATTCCATCTGGTGCTATTTCTCCCAGACAGATAAACCTTCAATATGTGTTATACTTAGAGACAATAATTCAACATTTTTATGAAAGAAATATTGCTCAGAAAAAAGAAAATTACTGGTGTATCTAAAGCACTATAAAAAGGTTAATTCCTGGTTAGTTATTGATCGCTACTTTACTTTGGCTAGGGAGGGTTCATGTAGTACATTTCATAGCTAAGGGAAAGAATTGCCTACCTGACCATAGCATTCCTCTGGCAAATTTCATCCTTCGTCATGAGAGTGAAGCAGACATTATTAACTCATGCACATGACTTCATGACCAGTGTGTTCCTACAGTATGTATAATCAGAAAAATGAGAGATTACACTCTATTTATTTATGATCTATCAAAATGTATACATGCTTTCTACTGTCATGTACAACAGATTGGAACAAATAAAAATAACTAAAAAATGACTTTCCATTTTCCTCAGGAAATAGCTTCTAATAATTCCACATTTACAATCCATTTCATGGACACACGTGGAAGGTGAAAAAATTTCTGTTATAAACAATAAGAAATGCCATATTTTTTGTTTTCATTTTTTCTCAAACCTGTGGAATTGAGAAAATAGGTCCACTGTCAGCATGAGTTAGGACATCTTTTACATAAAATGTTGTTTACAAGGTATTCAGTCATATCTTGAAACACGTTCACCTGTTCAGGAGTAGGAACTGAGGTTTCCTTTAGTTCCTGTTCATATGTATCTGGGTATCTGTGGGGAGATGGGTCAAAATCACATTGAATTTCAGGCTCATGATTTGAATGCAGACACTTTACTCAATTTCTTAGATGTAAAGAATGCATGCAGTGTTTTGATGTATATAACAATGTGAAAGTTGTTACCATTTCTTTCTGAGTCTCTGTATGATTAGTAAGAATGAGTGTTTTTAATGATTGATTATGATTATTTCAATCATATCAAAATACATTTGAAAGTAAGTCAGAGTTATTGAGGGTCCATATTCTTGATGTAATGCTTATAAAATAAATGCAGAAACCATATAAATAATAATAGTGAAACACAAGAGGCCCTGTCAAGGGTAGAAAACACCCCAGTGTGTATTGTGCCTACTTCATGTGAGCAGGATGAAGATCATGGGATATTTTTGGATTACAAAGTTGAAACCAATGAATGATGGAGTTAGCAGTCTTCATTGCTATTTGGATATTATTCCAAAAAGGTGATTTGTGAAGTAGGAGAAGAGAAGAGAGTGTTGCCAGATTGGGAAATGTGGAAATAGGAGGCGCTCTGTCATAAATACATTAAGGAAATTATCTGAAAACCCAAATGTGAAGCCCACATATGTTTTTGGAGAAAAAATATCAATGAACCATTTTATTAATGAAACACTTCATCAGTTCTATTCCTCTCAGCAGAAGGAAATAGGCTACACAAACACTCAAAATACATGTAATGAAATATTCCTTTTCTAGAGAAATGATATAATGAAAATCTGTGATCCAGGTGTTGGAAGCAGGACCTGTCAAATTCAATATGTCACACTGCAGCTTCCATGTCCATTTCCAAGAAAGTACAGGGACATCCTTCCAAGAATAAGATTAAAAACACTCAGATACTTTACAACTCTTTGGATAACACCAGAATATTCCTTAGTTGTAACAACTATGGCAGCACATTCATTCAGGCCCTAGACTCCTGAGGGCTCTGAAGTAAGCACCTAGGACTTTGAGTCTCCTTCAAGAAATCTGTCCGTATGTCCCAAGGTTAAATCATCATTCTTCCAATGCCTAGATGCCAATATCTGGGAACCATGCCAAGAAACATCTCCATTATCATGATCTATTTACTATATTCTTCTTTAAAATCATTAATTCCCTGAGAGTGTGAATAACTTACCATACATGAACACTCAGAGATGAAGTCTGTGATTGTCCAGGGAGTAGATTGAAGCTGAACTTGGAAAATATTTTTTGATGAAGGAAGTTTTCAATAGAGAACATCAGCATTTGAGATTTTGGAGTTAGAAATAGCTAAAATACTTCATAACATAAAATATATCTGAGGAAAGATACTCTTTCTCTAGTGTATAATAAACTACTTCTATGAAAAAAATAATGTGAAAGTAGAAAGAAGGAATTTGTAGTTTTAGTTCCAAAGGTATTGGTTATTTTAGCATGAGCCAAAATATTCCTCAGTATTTGTGGAATGAAGAGTTATGCAACAATATGGTGCTGATTTCTGTGTCTTTGCTCAGCATTTATGTACTGGCAAAGAAGAACTCAATAGCTAATAGATCACCTGGGACAAGATGGAAATTCCAGAAATATGTCCATATGAAGGAACAATGTTTTATGACATCAGGATATGTAAAACATCACCAGATAAATATCTTTGTTTGCTGACACCAATATTACTAGGCCAAGCCATGAAAATTATACTCTATTAACTTTTATCACATATTTATTCTATTAGACATCTATTTGCATCTGCAGGATAGTTTTAAATCCTAGAAGAACCTTAAGTTCAAAATGAAATCTATGTTGTAGTAAAGAGGAAGATAAACTCATTCAGATTTGGGAAGACAGAACTTTCTTATTTTTTTGGTGCTGGGGATTGAACCCAGGGCATTGTGCTTGTGAAGCAAGTACTCTGCCAACAGAGCTATATCCCCAGCCCCAGAACATGTATTTTTGAAGTGTCATTAAATTCATCTCAGTACACACTCTATGTATAATTTGATGTTGTGATTTAAAATAAAATGATTATTAGCTAGAAATTTTAACAGGTATATGTTTGAGTACAAAATTGCTGAAAGAAAATTTTAAGAATGTTAAGTTTTCGATATTTATGGAAGCCTAGATATTACTGACTTTCTGATTTATTATTATTTGTTAGTTTTTATGCTGGAAAATCCTGTAAAATAATTCAATTATGAAATGTAATAGTATGCTGATATAAATCATAGCAATAATAAAAATAACACTATAAAATTTTCATAAGTGAAAATTCTACTGTAGTTCAAATAAGCTATGTAGCATATTGGCAATTCATACCTGTGTTCTGCATATGATGTAATGAAAGTCAAATTTCAAAATCCCATCCTCCAGCACCTACGGAGGAGCCTCCTCTTCTTTGTCTTCCATTAAGCATTTGAGCTGAGTTTTCCAAGATGAGGTGATATATTGCAGACAGCCTTAGGTAATCTCTCAGTGGAGTGGCAATCATGGTGTTACAGCTGAAGTCTGACAGTACCTGTCTTCGTGTAGGCAGAGAGGGAGTCCCCAGTGGAAAAGATAAATATTTTTCCATTCTCACATAATGATAAACAAAGCACCATCTGGATAAAAACTTTTTGATTGAATTTCTCATTTCCCA
>JAJEJO010052676.1:0-139490 GCA_020662805.1 Glaucomys volans
AAAAAAGAAAAAGAAAAAGAAAGCTATTGTTGTCTTGTGTAGATTGTAGACCAGGTCCAGAGCATAAGAGCTGAACTGGAAAGAAGTAGATGAAATTTAGAGTGTAACTTGGAGACAGAGGCAGTTAAGACTTACAGGGAGTAAGATTTAGAGGACAGAAGGAGACATTGATTTTTCTTCTGAAGCAAGGCTTATAGAATTCAGAGCCACAGGAAAGAACAGAGGATAAGCAGATTGGAATACGCTGTACCACGCATTGGGTTTTGACCATATTAATAGTGAGATGCTTATCATCAAGCAGGAAGTTGAATGTAGCAGTCCAGAGTTCCAAAAATTGATCAGAATCAGAAATATTTGAATCTAGAAGGTCTTCAAATCCATGGGAATGGGAGAAATCTCCCAAGTAGATTGTGTAGATAAAAAAAGAGAAATAGTAGCAAAGGATCAAGAGGAAGCCCTGACTTATTTAAAAGTTTTTCTGAGTGTTAGAGGAGAAAGAACCCTCAAAACTCATAATGGGGGGTGCCTTTGATGGAAGAGGAAAACTAGAAAAGGAAAGTACAATGCATGTCAAGAGAAAAGATGTTTTAAGAATAAGGAATGAAACCAAGCGGGATGGTGCATGCCTCTGGTTCCAACAACTCAGGAGACAGAGGCAGGAGGATTGAGAGTTGGAGTCCTACTTGGGCAACTTAGTGAGACCCTGTCTCAAAATAAAAAATAAAGAGGTCAGTGGGTCAATTGTAGAGCACCCCTGGGTTTCACCCCCAGTATCACCAAAGAGAAGAAAAAGGAGGAGGAGAAGGAATGGACAGTTATGTCTAATATGACTGAAATTTGGTTAAGACAGGAATGGAAACATGAACATTGGACTTGGTACTTTGCAGGTCAGAAATGACCTTAACAGTAGCAGTCTCACTAGAGTAATCATGATCAAATCTTTTCCGAATCATGCTGAAAAAAGAATTGCAGATGTAGAGACAGTGGCTATAAATATTTCCTCCAAGTTATTTTTGTAGGAAGTGTAGCAGAGAGATGAGGTAGTAATTGGAAGGGAAATTTGGGTGATATATTGTTAGGTTGTAGTTTTTATTTTTTTGTTATTTATTGTTGTTTAAGATAAGCATCAGAGCTTCTTTGGCTGTAGCAGGAAAAGTCTAGTCAAGAGGAAGAAACTGATCGCAGAGGAGAGAGAGGGGATCATTCCAAGGGTAAAGGCTTGGAGAAATCACAAGGGTTTGGCCTCAAGCATAGGTTGGAAAGATTGATCGCTGGTAGAAGTCAGAATTTTTTAGTTCATTATTTCAAGAAGAAAGATGGGAAAATAGGTATGCAGCCACATAACATTATCATAGAGGAGGAAGAAAAGATTTATTTGATAAATCTCTAAACAGAAACACATGGAAAGAGCATTAAATTTTGCCTTACCAAATTTTGTGATCCTGCAAAGGAACCTGGAAAGTGAGAGGGTAGAGAACAAGGTAAAAGCAGTTTCCTCAAAGAGCAGAACGGCACTTTGTAAATTAAAACCCCATGACGACCAGGATTCTTTCCACTAAAGTGACTACAGAGGTGATCCATGGCAATGGCAATCCAATGCCATCATGCCCTACACTGACAAAGGGCAGTACCATGCAGGGGGTAAACAAAAACCCAAGAAGAGAGTGGGACAAAAACAAAGAAAGTAGTCATAAAACAGAGCCCTGTCACTCTGGCAGGAAAAGTTGTTGTCATGGGTCCTACACTAAAACCCAGTGACAGGTGAGAGAAGAAGAGAAAGTTTATTTGCTTGAAACAGGAGAGTTCTTCTAAAAGGACTTCTGGCAGTCCACAGAGGGTTGATGTTGTGGTTGTTTTATTTTTTTTTTTGTTTCAGGCACTTGAGTAGGCCAGGAGAAAAAGGAAACAAGAAAAGGATGTGCACAAGGAGGATGCAGTGAAGGTTAATTAAGAGCACTTGATTTCTGGAAACAGATTGCAGGCTTGCAAGTCTAGTCAAGGCAAATACATTCTGCAAATACACGTTTTTAATAAAAGAAGACGGCCATTTAGGCAAGTTCAGAATAAAAATTCCTAGTCTCTGGTTTATCAATTCTTCCCTATGTAATAGTTGTAGAAAGTTATTAACTCTCACACCAGGAAGAGGAATTGCTGGGCAATGCTGGGAAGTCAATAAAGAAAGGGACAGGGAGCCCACATTAGGGTGAGCAGGGAAGAGCAGGGGCCAGCAAATGGACTTCCCTAAGCCCAACACTATGTCCTGCCCTTACAGCTAACCTCCCATGCATCAGAATGATTGATATTGTTATTCTTGTCTGTATATTGAAAGTCTGAAATGTGACAAGCAGGGTGCCTATGGATATTGCTGGATTGGAACACATGGTGATAATACAGTCTTTTAAGAAATAAGATAGAACCCAAATTTATAAGTTCCCAGAGTGGATGGTTTCTTAGAAAATAAGACTGTGGATCTTACATAGAGGAAAATGTTTTTGAAATGAAGATACTTCATTTTTCTCCATCATAAAATAAAGAAGAAAGTACCTTTTGTGTATATGATATTTTTAAGTAATAATGAACAGACTGTTATCTAGAATTTAGATCATGAGTTAAAATGAGTTTGTAGAAGGAAAATGAAGGGGAATTAATTCTTAAAAAAATAAATATTGATCTCATTGAAATATTTAACAGTAACTCACTAATACATCTATACAACTAAAACTACAGATAACAAACAGTTCAGGTACCCTACACATTCAGACCAATAAATAATATTTATAATAACATATCTCCTCACCTAGGAAAATAGTGAAAATAAACTGGTTTGGGTCTGGGTTTCTGTGATATTTTTGTCCTCTGTTTTCTCAGTTTTGCTCCATTAATTTTTTCCTTTAGTCTCACATCATACTCAGTGTGGTGCCAGCTGAGTTACTAATAGATTCTTCATGGGCCCTGTTTGCAGACTGTGGATTTTGGAGGAACCTTAGCTATTCTCTCTAAATCTATGTGAAGAAATGCTGTGGATACTCTTCCCCAGTTTCTCAGCAAGACACAATTCATCATGATAGTTGTTTGAGGTTTTGTGCATTTGTGGATGACTCTGTATTCTAAACTCAGTTCAGTATCTAAAATAACTGGCCATGGTGTTGGGGGGTATAATGGACAAATAGAATCTTTATCCCCTTCCTCTTTCCTATTGCTCAGTTCCAGACAAGGAACTACCAATATGGCAGTATGACTGAGGAAAATGACAGGACAAATGGGAAATGGGAATGATCATTGTATGTTGGGTAGGAGAAGCCATCTCTGTTCTTCTGGATATAAAATGAACTGCTTTTATGCCATTAACCCTTAAATATTTATCCCATTTTTGGCTTGAAACTAACAGTAAACATTTATTACTTTAAATTGTAGCCCTGGGTCAATGATTCAGGAATGGCTTTCAGAGATGGTTCTGGCTGATAGTCCCTCATAAAATGGCAGTAAAGTTGGCTGTGGCTAGAGACATCTGACACTTTGAGTGGTTCAGGAGGATCCATGTCCAAGATGTCTAATTCACATGGATGGCAATTCTGTGCTGACTGCTGTCAGGACGTCTCAGTTCTTTTCACATGGACTTTTCTAAAGGATTGTTTGAGCTACTGCAATGGGCTTAGCATTTGTGTCCTTTCAAAATTCATGTATTGAAACCTTAGATCTCAAGGTGATGGTATTGAGTTGAGACCTTTGGGGTGATTAGATTGTGCTGGCAGAGTCTTTGTAAATGGATTTTATGCCCTTAGAAAAGAGAGGGGAATCCCTTGCCTTTTCTGACATGTGAGTTACGGTGAGAAGACAGCTGTCTATGAGGAGGCTCACAAATCTGCCACTCCTTGATCTTACACTTCCCATCCTCCAAATGGTAAGAAATAAATTTCTGTTGTTTATGAGCCAATTGCTCTTAGGTATTGTGTTACAGTAGCCCAGTGAGACTAAGACAGCGTTCTTCATGACATGGCAGCTGGCTTCCCTCAGATTGAACAATCAAGAAAGAACAAGGTGGAAAAAAAAAAAAAGTCCAATATATTTTGTGTATTTTAGGATAACGTGTCAGGGGTCACAAAAAAAAATCCATCATTCTCACAATATTTTATGGTCATCCTTATTCAGCAAAAATAGGAATGAATTCTATCCAAACGCATGAATTCCAAGAGATAAGAATCACTTGGGGAGGCGCCTTTTTTAAAAAATAAATTTACTTTTTAACTGACACATGAAAACATAACAATTTTGCATATTCTTATTACCTATAGTTACCTTATTTGACAATAGCACACAAGAACTTCTTACTCCTTTTAACTGCAATTTAGTACCTATCCCATCCCTTCTCCCCCATATTCTCCCCAGCTTCTGGTAAACACCGTTCTATTCGCAACTTCTATGAGATCAAGATTTTTGTATTTCACCTAGGACTAAGATCATGTAGTGCTTGTTTTCCTGTGCTGACTTATTTTACTGAATCTCATGATCTCCAGTTCCATCTATTATTGCAAATGACTTCCCACAGGGAACCATAGATTATATTTCCAAGTGACCTATTAATATACTGATAGCATTCCTCTGAACATATACCCAGTTAGTGCGATTACTGGGTCATGTTATAGTTCTATTTTTAATTTTTTGACGACCCTCCACACATTTGAAGGCAGCATTTTGAAGGCTGCCTACCACAATGTTCATAATACGTCTAAACCTGGAACTCTCAAGGGTTAGAATTTTGGCTCTGTTTTCAATTTGCTTAAGACATATTTGTCTGTTTAGACTTACTCCTTCTTGAGGCCATTGGATGTCTATTCCACCACTGAACCATTTGTTTAAACTAAATTTTCAAATATACTGTGTTAGGTTTGTAGAGAAGATTTTAAAGTGGCAAAGAAAATTCAATAAGGTACTTGGCTAGGTAGCAAGAGAGAAATTCAAATATAAAGAAAAGAGATTGGGACTAACAATTGAGGATGGGAATATTTTTGGTTTCAAACAATTAAAAATGACTCAAGACATAAAGACAAACTTTTGCATTCATACTTCAGGGAACCCATGGACTGTATTTCTAAGAGCCTTATAAATAGGATTCTTGATATCACTGAAACCAGGGGTCAGAATTATGTGATGCTAAACATGCACAGTATTATTCTAGGTATTCTCTATTTGCCCTTGAGTAGTAGCAAGATTATTTCCAAAGTACAATGAAAAGTTGAGACTGCAAAAGAAATGATGAAGCAACAGTCATGGGTAAAAGACAAATCCTAGGACAGGGAACCTAGCAAAGCTGAAATTATCTAATTTTTAGATTATAGCATTTAATTGGTGCAATTTTCCAAAGGTAGTTTCCTTAGCACATTGATGCACTTTCAGAGACTAATCTTGCTTATTCCACAAAGAGTATGATCTGTTGTGCTACACAGTCTCTTCCAGGAAAAAAAAATTAGGGAGGATGTCACTTCTTCTCCATACAAACATCCCTTTCGCCACTTATTTTCATCATTTGGCTGCTAAATTAAACTTTAGGATTAAAATGGTCCATACTCTCTTCCCTAGGATTTCATATCTTAAATGCATGAACAATGATACATTTTTTTAAAACCTATAAGGGTGAATTACATTATCATGTCTAGAAAATAAAGGGTCATTTGGTGTAGATTACGTTAGTAGTTCTACTGAAAGGACTGGATTGGAGGGAAGGGCCAAGCAGATTCCTGAGGGAAGAGCATTTCAGGTGGATTTTATCACCCTCAAGGCAGGTACCATTACTTTTTAAATATTACATGTGTAATTTTAAGTGTGTAATTAATTATACTTAAACAAAATTTTGTTCTAATTAGTTGTTCATGACAGTAGAATGCATTTATACATTTTGATAGACCACACATTAATGGAGTATAATCTCTCATTTTTCTGATTATACCATCGGTTTTTAACTCCCAGATTTTGGTTCAGTTCTTGTTGGGTTATTCAACAATAAATGTTTCCCCACACAGAGGAAATCTCTTAGACTATCTTAAATTTTAAATAATTTTATTTTAGCAAATATCTGGTAGCTTCCTCAGAATTAAAATTTTGTGTGGAAATTACTCAGAGTAAAGTCGAAAAGGTAGGTATTTGTAGACCATGGAGATACGGTGGGAGAAAAAATATGATTGGTAGCAGAGAAATATTGTCCATGGATCCCCTGAGAGATGAATGCAAAAGTTTATCTGTATGTCCTGATGAGCTAATCTTATCTCATAAATCTGTTTTCCAGTAATTTGGTCAAAGCAAATAAGATTCTTCTACTGGATTTTTCATATATATTAATCTATTTTACAAACAATTTTACCCAGGGCAAACTCTAAGTAATATTGCCTCATGCAGATCAGATAAAGCTTCACCCACTTGTTTCTTGCCCTATTTTGCTGTGACTTTCTCTTACCTTCTCTCCTCCTTTCCAACACATAGTCATATATATTGCAATATATTTTATATGAGTTATTTTATTTGACATGTACAACATGTGATAGAATGTGAATCCCTTCTGGGAAAAGAGAATTTATTACTCATCTTTAGCTCTCCAGTGTGGAGCACCATGACTAGGATCTAAATGGGGATTAACAAATGGTTTTGGGGTGAATCTGATTCTCAGAACAATTATTTTTGTAATTTAAGGAGATAAGACAAAAAGAGCTAAGTCGTTTGTCAGAGTTTTCAGAATTGTCAAGTGACAAGGCTAAAACTTGTACTTGAGTATCTGTATACCAAAACTCTCTTTTTTTAAAAAAAAGGTTTATAGCTTTTAAGGATGAAATGTGTCATGCATCATCCAAAAATTGTTTCCAACTTGTTTTTAATGAAGTATTCCAGTGAAACTTGGGATCTTTTATAATTTGTCAGCTGTAGAATTATAGGCTGGAATGGATAACACTTAAGGAGCCAAATATATCAATGCCTATTTCAATGAGAGTCACCACTTGCAGAATTAGGTGTCTGCATGGTATTCAGAAGTCAGTCAAAGACAACTCCTCTCTTTTTAAAACCCCTGTAGACACACTAATGAGAGTTGACTGTATTTTTAAAGTTTCATGTCCTCTTAATTCTTTGAGGCAATAATTATTCTAGATATCTTAGAATAAATCTATACATAGATACATTCCAACAAAAATATTTTTAATATGAGCACAAACTATACTTTTCCTTAATCATGTATTAATGAGTGATCTGGCTATGTGCTATCATTTCACTGATCTTATCCTGTAAAACACATTATTCTGGGATTTATGAGAATTACATTCTAGTTTTGTTTTGGATAAGCTTTGTGCACTGGGTAAGTCTTTCCAGCACTATCTGTCCACTACCTTAATGACAAAATTAGAATAAGCTCATGTTTCCTGAAGAGATAGCAAACATAAGTAGGTATATAACATATGAGATTTGAATATGTAAAAAAGATTTTATGCTAATCTCTAGTAAAATCATGTTTACATTACCTTTGGAAGTGCATACTGCATAGCATATTCAGATTTGCAGCAATCTTATTCGTCTGTTTATAGAATTCAATCTTACTGGGAAGTTTTCTGAAATAGTTCATATATCTTTTTTGCCTACATTGCCACAAGCCTAAGTTTTGGGAACTTTTTGATGTAAAAATTAAGTGAAATTAAGGTCACATTTGCTGTTTAATTTGAAACTCATAGGTCATCTCATTATCAGCAACTCAGCCCTTTAGCTTATCAATAATGGTGATAATTGCAATGATATAATAAAATTAAGACCAGAAAAGAGCATTAAAGCACACATTATTTCATTTAATAAAACAAACCTGAAAAGTTTAGAACAATGTTAACATTTCACCCAGCAATTTTTACTGTAGATGTGGATATACATGATATCATTGATTCTCCTGGACATGACTAGAACTTCAAAAATCATCTCATAACCAAACATGAGACACTAAGATATCCACATCACCACAGTGGACTGAAGTGTTGGAGGTAGGTGGGTATGATAAAAATTGAATAAAGTTTGGAAACATCTTCAAGAAGCATCATCACTTAATTAGGTCAACATACCCATTTCTTCCTTCAGCACTGGAAAATACTGCTGCTTTAGCTGGTCACCAAATGAACTAGTTTAAGATTAAAGGTCATTTTGCATGAAAAATCTCATTTAAAAATAGGGTTAGCATTGTCCAAGAGGAGAAAATAGTTGCTTCCATAAATGGGCCAGTGCTCTTACAGACAGACAGAACTCAGCAAAATGAAAGCTAAAACTGATGCATTGAGTGGTGACTGACAGGACTATCTGTGAACACATTTGAGATAACCCCAAAGCATAATTAAAATAATCTTTGATCCAGTTTTACATTTTCCAATGTCTTTACTGATTATTAGGATATTGTGTGATTCTGCTTCCTGCTCAATTTCCTTTTGAATCCATGATATTTAATTAACGAATACTTGTTCGACAACTGCAATTTTATGTGCCAGGCATTGTCCTCAGTACTAGCTCCCATCGTAAGTTCTCTGGAAGTTAGAATCTTCAATTGCTGTGGCCTTTCAGGAGCTCACACTGTCCTATCTTATTATCCTTCAGGGTGTATGTACTACAGGCCCTCATCAGGCCAGCCTGAATTGCTGGTAACCTTCTAATATATACGACAAGAATTTTGTCCCTGACTTTCATGCCTCTCTTTAATCCTTTCAGCATTTATCTTTGTACAACACAAATTAACTCTGTAATGAAAAGTGAAAGAACAAAAACACTATTCAACTGTGAAACTCACACACTCATAAATAAAATTTTATCTACAAAAATGAGTATTTTCTAAAATGATAATAACAAATGAAATTGTATATAGATGACTCAAAGGTTGCATGTCACCACTAACTTAATGAATTAGAAATTTCAGTGTGGTATTTAGAATTTCAGTGTTTAAACACACCATTTTACCTTTACCATATATTTGCAACTGTTGACATTAGTTAATCACCTGTCACTAAACCTCCTGTAGGGGAGGCCACCTATGTAAGGAACAATAAAATTTATGGGGTATTTATTGTATTATCAACACAAAATATTTGGGATATGAAGGTCATTGTTATTGAGAAGCTGGCAATGTAAGAGATGCGAAACACAGGTAAACAAATAATTGCTATAAATGAATATGGTATACAAAGTATTGTCAATGATAAACTAAATGGGAAGATAAATGAGTATATACTGAATGTGTATTCTAGTTGCAGAGGAAGATGTTAGATAAATCACTACATATGTTGGCAGTTCTCTAGGTTAATGGATGTACCTACAAACTACCTGGACATTGTATTTGAATTCACACTCTGATTTAAAACATTTTGAGGGGATTCTGAAATTCTGCCTTTCAAACAAGTTCCCAGACAATGCCAATCCTGCTATTCCTGGGGAAACATCTGAGTAACAAGATTGTAAACGTCACATTCACAGTCAATGTTTTTTAAAGTAAGTGAGTGTGAGTTCTAAGGAGATGAAATACTTTGCCAAAAATTACATTAACCAAACCTGATATAATTTAGATGTTTCAAATTCCCAAATACAGGTTTATTCACTATACTAAATAATGAACCTTGAATAGTTGCCCTGAGGGATAAGTAAGGAATAAGACCTTCACAAATTACATGACATTCTAATTTAGTCTAAAGGGGTTATAGAGATTCCCAGGTAGTAAAGGAGGATATAGATTTTTCCAGATAGTGTATAAAGAATGATTTCAGTTGACAGATTCAATGGTGTCTGAACCTTGGAATTTGATATAGACAGAATAAAAGTAGAAAATTTGATCACAAAATTGGAAGGAATATTTTAAAAATCAAGAAATTTAAATTTTAAAATTGAAATAGACAAGTAAAAGCCACTGAATTTTTTTCAAAACCTGATAGATTTTTTTTTCTAGGATTCTCAGTCTAGATAACTAGGGTGGGATGAGTATTAATCATTGAAGTTCTTAGAAAATATTTTCATTATTCAGTGACAATAGATGCAAAGGTATGCTGAAAAAGAGATTTTAAAATGCTTCATAAAAGCATTTGGACACCAATTGGATGAGCGGGTGAAGGTAACAGGTGGTCAATTTATCTTGGATAAGTTTTTTTATTTGGTTGATGGGTGAATTTTGACATCTTTGCCAAGGTAGAAGAACCCAGAGAAGGAGCAGAGTTGGGTAGGGAGAATAATGGGAAAGTTTCAGGACAAAAAGTCTATGTTAGTTCCTGCAGATGAACTACATATAAGTTAAATAATGTTTAGAATTTGCTACGCAAAAGCCCACAATCAACTTGGCTTCACTCCAATAGCAGAACATTGTATTAGTTGATTATTAGAATGTGCAGATTTCTTGTTTGCTGAGAGGCAGATGCATGATCTTGTATTAAACCCTACTTAAAAAGTATAGCCACTTCCTGTAAGGCCTTATAATTTCATTTAAATAGAAAACTCATTTCATGAACTGTTCAAATGAACAAGAAAAACCATTCAAACTATTTCCAAAAAAAAAAAAAAAAAACAGAGATGAAGTAGTCCAGTTTCTAGATGTATTCAATAGAAATTGCTAGAAGGCTATAGTTTTAGTCTTTCTCTGAAATTGTCAGAACAACAATATCATTATGAAAATGAGAGGCAAGTATAAAAAATGATCTATTAGTGTCAAAACTGAGTATCCCTACACTTGTGATAATGCTTGCCCCAAGGATGTTATTTTTATGGTTCTATTATAATCCCATAAGTAATTCTTTTGGAAACAAAACAAGAAAGCAAGCACAAGAACCTAGTTAGTTCAAGACTGATCAGATACATTTTCCCATTTGACACACAAATGAGATCTAGGATCAAAGCAAGGAGAACCCAAAGCAGTGAACCTAGTCAAACACCCAAGTACGGATGTATATATTGTCCTCAAATTAGCAATACTCACACCCTTACTCAGCACTTTTTACTCATGTTGTTATGCCACCAACAAGAATGGTGATCTAGTTTCCCAAACAAGTTTTGGGGCATTTTGTCATGGTAGAAAGAACTATGTCTTTAGATTCATTTATTCACTCATGAACTGCTCAAGAGAGGAATCCAGTGTATGCTGAAATTTGTGCAGTGTATAACATATGTATATCCTCTATGTTGCTAGTATAGATGGAGTAATAAATATTCATACATCTTATAACTTTGAATTTGTCACATTGTTCCTATGAGCCTTCCTTGCCTGCAAAATGATGAAAATTTAAGTTGACAGAGTTTGTTATGTCAACTAACTGAGATGTAAAAGCATCCAGCACAATACTTGGTACTTAGAGCTTATCCTGCAGATGCTAGTTCTTAACTCATAATATATTAGAAGCAGGAAAATGGATGGCCTAAGAAATAGAGCTGCTAGGTAGCATCGAGAACATGATTAGTAGTGAACCATGGCTGCTCAGATACAAGTAGTAAGAAAAAAGGAGAAAAACATATTAAAATTAAAGCATAAGAATTCAAAAACATTAAGTAAAACCTACAGATAACATTATACTACACATGAAAGGTTATGAATTTTGTCTCTTTAATTTTTATCTTAAAATTTAAAAATGCCACAGATGTTCACTTCCACAACATTTTTATACATTTTACTGAAGCTTCTAGCCAGTACAGTAAGGAAAGGAAACTGAATTGACAGCAGTCTTATTGGAAAGGAAGAAGTAATATTGGCTTCATTGGCAGAGGACATGATCATCTTTGTAAAATCTGATGGAATCAACAACAAAGCTCCTGAGTTCAGCAAAGCAGTGAAATTCCTGATCAACATGTTTAAATCAGTTATTCACTCTATATGATCAATAAGCAATCAGAAATAGAAGTTAATAAAAAGTAATATTATTCACAATAGTGTCAAAATCTATGAAAGCCTAAGGGTTAAATCTAAAGCATGCATGAATAAACTGTATATTGAAAATTACAAAACGTTGCTGAGAAAAATTAAAAGAGACCACCAAAATACATACTTTTTTTCTTTTGTTTTGGGGTTTTTTTGTTTTGTTTTGTTTTGTTTTTGCGGTGCTGGGGATTGAACCCAGGGCCTTGTGCTTGCGAGGCAAACACTCTACCAACTGAGCTATATCCCCAGCCCCCATAGATTTTGTAATGGACCAAAAAATACAGTGTTAAGATGTTACTTCTGTCCAAATTAATCTACAAAAATCCAATCCCAACCAAAATCCCTGCAGACATTTTTTTTTTTGAAAATTCCAAAGTCGATTCTAAAATTTATATGGAAAGTTAAAGAACTTAGAACAATCAAAACAAAACAAAGAGTATGGGACAAAAAGGAATAACACTGCATGGTTTCGAGGCTTGTTATACACCTACAGTAATCAAGATAATTATTATTGTCACCAAAATAAAATGGATCAAACACTCTGGCACCATGACACATACCTGTTATCCAAGTGACTCAGGAGGATGAGTCAGGAGGATTGAGAGGTCAAAGCCAGCCTCAGCAATTTAGCAAGGCTCTAAGCAACCCTTGAAGCTTGTCTCAAAAATAAAAATACAAAAAGGGCTGGGGATGTGGCCCAGGGGTTAAATGGCCCTAGATTCAATCTCTAGTGCCAAAATTAATAATAATAGCAATAATAATAATAATATTAGTTAATCAAATTGAAAAGAGTCCAGAAACATATTCACTTATAGATTTTTTAAATTCAGAAGCAAAAGCAATTGAGGGGAGAAAGTATTTTTTCAACAAACTATGCTGAAACAATTGGATATCCATATTAAAGGAAGTTAAAATGAGATCTCATACCAAATGCAAAAAATAACTCAAAATGGATCATAGACCTAGATTATAAAACCTGTAAAACTATAAAACTTCTAGAAGAAAACAAATGGGAAAATTTTAATGAGTTGGGTTAGACATAGATTTCTTAAATATGACAAGGAAGTGCAATTCATTAAAAGAAGACCACTTCATCAAACTGGAAACTTCTTTTTAAAAAAATACAATACAAGAATAAAAAGACAGCCCAAAGACAATGTGCTTAGAATCACTTAATTGATAGTTTGATTACATAGAACGTGTAAAGGGCTCTCAAAGCTTAAGAAAACAAAGTAGTCAATTATGAAATATAGCA
This sequence comes from Glaucomys volans, assembly GCA_020662805.1. Classification (NCBI taxonomy): domain Eukaryota; kingdom Metazoa; phylum Chordata; class Mammalia; order Rodentia; family Sciuridae; genus Glaucomys; species Glaucomys volans. The sequence goes on from JAJEJO010052676.1 coordinate 13,146, forward strand.
TAAGAGTTCAACAGATACTTCACTAAAGAAAATACTCAGAAGGCAAATAAGCACATCTGAAGATGCTAAAATTGAAATAATTGGCCATGCCAAGCATTTGTGAAGGTGTGACAAAACTAGAACTTTCTTACACTGCTAGTGGAAATGTAAAATGGTACATCTTTGTTTGAAAATCTGTTTAGCAGTTTGTTAAGGAGTTAAACAGAGAATAGCCATATGTTCCAACCACCGTGCTTTTAGGTATTTTCCCAAAAGAAATGAAACCATATGTTTTCAAAAAGCCTTGCCCACAAGTGTTCAAAGCAGTTCTATTTGTAATAGCCCCCAACTGGAGACAATTTAAATTTTTGTCAAAATATAAGTAAATATGCAAATTATGGTATATCCATTCAACATTTAATAAAAAGTATAAACTATTGATATACACAACATGGTGAATCTCAAAATAGTAAAGCTGAGTAAAAGATGCCAGGTAAAAAGAAAACAGACTCTAACCCCACCACAAAAAAATTCATACTGCATGATTTCATGATTCCTTTGATATCAAATTCTAGAAAATGCAAAAGTATTTATAGTGACAGAAAGTCAAATTCATGGTTGTCTGTGGTGGGTTTGGAGAAGTGGGTAGGGCAGGAGTAAGAATCATAGGGAAGTACAAAGAAACTTCTGCTGTTAGTTATAATGCTCATTTCATTGATTATGATGATAGTTTCATAGGTTATGAATTTGTCAAAACTTATAAATTACACATGCTAAATGCATGTGGTTATTTTGCAAATATACATCAGTACAGAGGTTTGAAAAAAATTGACCAAGATAGAGGGAACAAGAGTTACAGAGGGGAGAAAGGGAGTTTGCATTGTTCTGAGCATGCTCCACAGAGAAGGTGGGATCTGAAAGAAGCTTTAAAAGAAGCAACAGCCAGGCAAAGTACTTAGGGCAAGGATTTGCCTGATGATGAGCCCAATGTGCCTGGTGCCCACTGAGAAAGGTCTCATGTAGGAGAAGAGGAAGTCAGTGAGGCCCCAAATCACCAGGAGCCCTGCAGTGCATTTTAAGGAATTTGAATTTTACTAGAATTAAAATGGGTAACTACTAGAGGTTTTTATGAAGAGGAGTGGCAGGCACTACCTAAGTTTTAAAAGAATTTTTCCAACTGTCGTTTTAAGAATAATCCTGAAACTGGTCACAGTGGTGCATGACTTTAATCCCAGTGGCTTGGAGGTTAAGGCAGGTGAAACACAGGTTCAAAGCCAGTCTCAGCAACATACCAAGGCCCAAAACAACTTAGAGAAACTCTGTCTCAAGATAAAAAATAAAAAAGGGGCTGGGAATGTAACTCAGTGGTTAAGAGTCCCTGGGTTCAATCCCTGGCGTGTGCATGCACACACACACACACACACACACACATGCACACACACACAAGAATAATCCTTAAAGGAACAAAAATGAAAGCAGAGACAGATCCGGAGGCTATTACAGTAATTCAGGTAAGAGACAGTAGCTTGAAACAGGATGGCCAACACTGGAGAAGATAAGACATAATGGATATGTGTTGAAGGTAGAGCCGGCTGATTTAGCTGATGGATTTATAGTGGGATGTGAGACAGGGAGAGGAGTTTCTTTAAATTGGCTTTCATTCCCCTTCTCTTCTGATCAGTCACCTCTGAAAGCTTTCAATTTATACCTGCCAATGTAATACAATCCAAACAGGGACTAACCAGATCAATGCAGAGCCAGCCTCTCCTCTTGCTCAGTCTCTGGATTTGGTATACAGTTATGTAGTGCTGTTTCTTCACTTGGTTGACTTACAGTGAAACTGTGGATAAAAGCACTGTCTACTTATCTTCTGCCTCTCCACAACCAGCTTTCCCATGTTGCTGCCATCCTTTGAAGAAATTCCAGTTGTTTGACTTATCTTAAAGCAAATCAAAATTATCAAAACCAAATAAAAAACTCCTAAACTTCCACAACTTTTTAAAAATCAGCCATTGTTCTGTTAGAATCCTTGCCCATTTCAAGAATGTATTCCAATTTGTTAGGAAACCTAGCTTTATAGTTACTCAATTGAAATATGTGCTGGGAAAGAAAATAGAAGTGTAAAACAAAGGAGAAATAATTATTTATTAAGTGGTCTATGTCTGAATGTTTTCTTTGTCATCTTGATTATAAGGAAGCCCAGGCTAATAGTTTTCCTTCAACCTAGCAACCCTGTTGCATGTATTCTCACTTTCTCCTCTGCATTACCTTTCAGATGATGTAAGGTTTGTTTTGTTTCTTTATTCTTTTAAAGGCATTTACCCTCATTTTTAATAAAAGAGTTGAAATTCCTTTCTAAATCAGGTAGAATATAAATAATGAAACACAACTCTTCAAATGAATAATGAACAGCAATAATTAAAAAAACTACAGATATATAGAAGGGTTTAAATGCTGTCAAGTTATGTTTTTATTAGCACCAAAATGTTTTTAAAATTCTAAAAGCCATATTACTTATTAAAGGTGGTAAAAATAGGACATATGTTCTGCTTGGGTAGAGTAATTTCAGAGCTGTATAAACTCAAGTATATTGATTTGTTATTACCTTTAAACAGAAAATAAAATATTAGCTTTCACTACTATTCCATGATTAAAGACACAGGGAATAGTCTCACAATGTCTTTTACTTGTGGAAAAGTCTTTTTTACAGAAAAAGTCAAATCAGTCAATTCTCCTTAAAAATTAATTATTGGAATACAGCATTAAGACAATGATTTAAAAAAAATTTTACCTAGAAATCATTTCACTATTTTCTTTCCTTTAGGTTAGATGTTACTTGACATTACTAATGATTAGAATTTCTTTCAAATCAAAAAAAAAAAGAAAGCATTGTTAACACAATGGGGGAATAAGGCAGTCAAACTCAGAAAGTTCTGATGCTTTTCTTAAGTTGCCATTTTTTTCTGTACAATATCACATTCAGGCTTTTCACTTACTGACAACAACATACAAACACCTACACACATACTGTCTCTGTGGACCTTGGAGGTTGCATGGCTATCTCCCCATGTCGCACCAAATTTCAAGGCAGTTGTGGTGAGAAGTCCCACACACACTACTTCACTTCAAGGCATTTCATGCTGTCCCTCTGCTCATTTGCTTTGGAGCATTCTCCAAGGTCATAAAAAGTCATTCAGTCATTATACAGACGCAGACCACAATGTGGAAGAGTTAGTGCCTCCAAAAGCCATGAGGAATGATAGTCTAGAGGGATATTCCCAGTCTTTCATGTTTCCTAGGAATCACTTGGAAACATATTCTGCATGATTTCTCAGTGGGTCCCCAGAGGGGCTGAGTCCCAGCATCTACAGTTAGCTTATTATCACAATTAATCTTAATCCCATTTCTTGCCTCACTTCCACACTCTCTCACTTCTGCCTCCTGAGATCACCTCCCAAATAAATTGTGCCCAAAACCTTATTTTAAGATCCAATTTTGTAGCAACCAAACCAAAATGTACCTTTATGTGTTCTAGGATTTAGGGACTTTTGTAAGGAAACTAATATACTTAGACCATTAATGTTTTTTGAAAACAAAAAATACAGGTCACCATGTTGTAAATGCAATATCAATATCATAGGTCAATATAATAAATATCAATATGTAAGTATATATAAATATCAATTAATAGATCTATAATCAATAATCAATTTATTGATCAATTAATATTTACAGAAAATCTGGGAGGAATATGATATTCCTTTGGAGGTAGATTAGTGTTGCAGAGTTAACCATCAGTAAGGCTGACTCAAACTCAAATCTATTTGATTATAAACAAATATTCTTTCTACCATACTGAGTTTTGCATTACATTTTCAATAATGAATACTTGTCCCCCAAGAAATTTTAATAACAATTTTTATGAAGATGAATAGGCCCTAGAATTTGTCTGTAATAATCTTTAAAGACTGGAAGTATCTGACAGTACCTCTCAGCTTACATTTCAAAGGAAGACCTTCCTCCTTTGAGGTAGCCCTCCCGTTGTTTTGGGATTTTGCCCAGATGTTACTGCTTCTGCTCTGGCTTACTTGCAACTCACATAACCTCTAAGGCCTATATAATCTCACTTAAAATTCTTAAAACATGTACTGTTTTGATCTTCACTTCTTACCATAACTGAATTAAAATCAGGTAAACATTCTGAAATAAATTAAGGCATAAAATTTTGGCATGTCACATATATCAACAATAACGAGTTTCATCTTAATTATGCAACAAAGGAGCAGAGAAAGGTTGAAATTTAATTGCAATCAAGTTCCAAAAGTTATTTGTATGGAATGGGATGTAGTTAAAGAAATGTGGGTACTAGATGTTACATTCTTAGTCTGCAGTATCCAGAAATGAAACAGCATCAGTACCTAGCATTTCTATTAAGGATTTGTAAATAAATTCATTACTGTAGAACAGTAGTTTCATGACATGAAATTAATCTGGTCTACAGTTTGGATTGGATTGAATGTAAGTAATTGAAAATCACCATAGGAGTGACAGAAATAAAGATACTGGTTTATTCTTCCTCATATAAAATCCAGTAAGTATTCAAAAACTGATAAGATGGTTCTTTGACCTCCAGGGCTATCCCACCATGTCCAATGTGGCATTTACATCATAAATACATTCATCATTTAAGTTGTAGGCATAATGCCCACCCTCTAGCCAGTGGGAATAAAGTAAGTCATAAGTAGTTGATAATTTTTCTCTTAAAGTTGACTGTACTATAACCAGTAGCTATGAGTCAAATGGTGTTGCTCATTTTTCTTAGCATCTTTGAGCCATAATTTAGTATCAATAGAGATTGAATTCTGAACCCCATGGATTGTTTTGAAGACAATAAGATGAGGGATGAAAAATTCCTTCCGTTGTGAATACCACACAATGAACACTAAACAGAGCAAGGAGGTATTGGCCAGATACTCTCCTATCAGTCTTTAAGTACATGTTTGCATGGTTTGGATAGTTTGAGGCATTTTGGAGAGAGACTAGGAATTTAACTTGTTTTTTTGTTTTTTGTTTTTTTAAATAAGTAGTTGCGATGCTTGAGGAACAAGGAATTTTAAAACTATAAGATTCTTATTATAATGTATAATAAAAGCCTAATTCATTTAACATAATCATGTAAATAATCATTACCACTGATAATAAACGCAAGACAGTTTGTCTTCGCTGTCATAAACACAATCTGTATCATGTTGCTCCAAAAATGTTAGTGCTAAAATAATCCCAACTTTTTCTCAGATAAATCAGTTCAGAGCTAGGCAGATTCGCAGTCTTGCCCAAGGTCACACAATGTGAATGGTTGGTTACACAAAGAGTGGAGTGAGTAATGTTCGCCTGAGGACACCAGTTAATAGTGGCATTATCTCTTTACACTCAGCTGCGTGGCTTGCCTGGGTCTAGCTTCAAGTTCAAGAGTCCTTTCACCCAACCCCATTTAATTGAAGTTAATGATCCCTGTGAGGCCACGGGATAAGACGTACACATGAGAACTCCAAAGAGAGACTGCGAGGCCAACCTCATTTTCAGAACAGACTTCCTTCTGACAAAATCAGATGAATTTAAATTTCACAGTTCCCAGAAACACAGTGATACATGTGGTTGACACATGGATAAACCAGTTTGTCCGTGTGTCAAAATATGACAAATCAACATCTTCAAATCTATGTTTAGACTAAAAGGAAAACCTTTATTTTATTTGGTGTCTGACAGTATGAGAGAAGTTATATAATAACATGGCATTCTTCTTAAAAATATAAATCCTTGTTTTAATAAGACTTTTAATAAGACCATGGGCAGTAAATGAACGAACATTAAACATCAATATCCTATACAAGAGAGAGAAAATACCATAAACTCTAACACCATTAAAAATTCCATGTGTTTTTCTCCTAAACATTTCCATGCTTGTAATCCTCTCCCTGATCAGAGAAAGACAACTACCTTTCTAATAATAGGGATACGAGTTTATACAGCAGAAGTTCAGAGAAAACTGTATAGTAAATAGCTTCTGTCATCACACAGAGGTGTCTGAGAGATTGAATCTTCTCAATTTCATGTATACTTATGCATGAAAAACAACGCTGGAAACTGAGATCAAAGGGATTCTTCTCTAGTAAAGAGGCCTTGGTCATTGGGTTGGTTTTCCTAATATAGGAAATGATGATACATGAGAAATAAAAAGGCAAAGTTCACTTCCTTCACTTGCAAAGGATAAAAGGAAGAGGAAGAAAGACAAGTGCTTTGGTGGATGGTGGTCATCCTCCCTGGCCGCAATCTGACCATAGTACAGTTCTCTCTCTCTCTCTCTCTCTCTCTCTCTCTCTTGGTCTCTCTCTCTCACTCTTGCTTTCTCACTTTCTCGTATTATATTTGCATATTTTTTCTATACTTCTGCTTTGAAATTTTTGTGTTGTTATGTATAAACGGCATCTGTTGTGAGCAGCACATGAGCAACATATAGCAGTATTTTAATCATGATTTTAAAATGAGTACATATTCAATTTGTTGATCAGGTATTACCAATATACTTGGAATATTATCTGCTATCTAATTTAATTTTTTTCTTTGTCATATTTCCTGTTAATTTTTCTTACTTATTTCTCTTATTAATTCCATATCTGAATCTGTCCTCTCTCCTACTGGACTGTGAGTTATAAAATCTGTTATTATTTTTGTTTCTACTGTAGAGATTTCAGTATAGACCTTTGACTAGATTATATATGAGAACCATTACCACATCCTTGAAAAAGAAAAACAAAAACAAAACAAAAAAAAACACCAAAACTGTTTTTTCAATTTACTCTCCTTCTGCCTGTTATAATTTTGTTACTGTTTTATGCTCCATTGGTTTGAATTTCAAAACAAAATTATGAATACTGTCTTATATATAGTCAATATTCATTTTGACTTACCAGTAAAGGTACCCTATTACTCCCCATTCTTCTTTCCCTGCTCCATTAAGGATCACATTCCATTTGTCTGTAAAACATCTTTTGGGGGACTTCTGCTGGCTATAAATTCTCTTACTTATTTTATGATCTAGAAATATTTGTATTTTCTCTTTAATACTTAAGAATTATTTTGTGATCATAGACTTCTACCATTTAGAGTTTTTCAGTTTTAGGATGTGATTGCATTTTCTTCTGGCTTCTATGGCACTGGTGAGAAACCAGTTTTCCATTTAAAATTTCCAGCTTAAAATTTATTACTTTATTTTAGCTATACATAACTTTAGAATTCATTTTGACACAATGAAAAAAGCATGGAATATAATTTGCTCAAATTAAGTCCTCAGTATTTCTCCTTTCTCTCCTCTCCTCCCTTTCCCTTTTCCCTTTCCTCGACTCTATGGATTTTTCTAATTTGCTTTTAGGGTTTTTTTCTTTTAAGTTAGTGTCTTGTGGTATACATGATGGTGAGATTCAATGGTATATTCATATATGTACATAGGAAAGTTACATCAGATTCATTCCTCTGTTTTTCTCTTATCCTCTCTCTTCTCCCTCCTCCTTCTCGGTTTTCCTCATCTAGCCCACTGGTCTTCCTTCTATTTTGGTGGAATTCCCCCATCCCCTTCTCTCCCCACCCCTCATTTTCTCTCTCTTTCTCTCTCTTTCTCTCTCTCTCTCTCTCTCTCTCTCTCTCTCTCTGTCTTTATTTTGGACTAGTTTTCACATATCAGAGAAAACATTTGACCTTCATTTGACCTTTGCCTTTCCAAGTCTGGCTTATTTCACTTAGCATGGTAACTTTCATTTCCATCCATTTATCAGCAATGCCATAATTTCATTCTTTCTTATAACTAATATTCCATTGTGTATATATACCACATTTTATTTATCCATTCATCTGTTAAAAAGACCCTTGCTAGGTTCCATAGCTTGGCTGTTGTGAATTTTGCTGCTCTAAATATGGAAGTGGGTATGTCACTATAATATGCTCATTTTGGATCATTTGGATATGTACTAGGATGGACCACATGGTCATTCCACTCCTAGTTTTTTGAGAAATCTTCATACTGCTTTCCAGAATGGTTGCACTAATTTGCAGTTCCACCAACAATGTATGAGAGTACCCTTTTCCCCACATCCTCACTAACATTTATTATTATTTACATTCTTGATAATTGTCATCTAACTGGAGTGAGATAAAATCTCAATGGAGTTTGATTTGCATTTTACTAATCACTATTCTAAATCATTAATCCCTCCTTTTCCATTTGAATCTATTCTATGATAAATCCCATCTTCTATACTCCTAATTTCAGTTAAAATTTTGGATTTAAGTATTGACAGATTCTCTGCTTGAACAAACTTTAGTTAGGCTTCTGAATCTTCTCCTAGTCCCATCTGTGCATTCTTTATAAAATCGACTTGTAGCATGGAACCCTGCAAAGTAAGTTCAGCAATAACTGCCCAAGCTGTATGTCTGCTCACCCTCTTTATGTGACCTGGTTCCTCATTACTTACCATCCCCCAGGTAACTTCTGATCATTCTGGCCTCTCCATAGTAAGAATTCTGATCAGGTAATTCAGAATTCTTCTTAACCCTAATGTTTCTTCTTAGTTTTCCATCCATCCACTGACCCCAGCTCTCCTTCTTGGATATAAATTTCCAATTGTTCATTCTGTATTCAGAGTTAAGCCCAGTCTAACTCCTTCACTGCAAAATCCCTCTTGCTGCAGTCTCCTTCATTACAACTCCAGGCTGTGGCTTCCTCCCCCCGATTTGTCAATGTTCACTTTCTATGTTCTAAATATTTTCTACCCACTGATTATCTTCCTCTTGAAGTATTTATTTTAGTGAATCTGAATCTTTTTATTTCTTTCCAATAATTGTAAAGAAACTCAGAAATATAATGATCAATATGTAAACACAGTATGCTCCTTTAGAACATCCAGTTCTAAAGGAGTTTAATAGTCTAACTATTCAGTTCAATAGTCTAACTATTCAGAGTTTAACTTCGTTTTTAAATCTGATGGCAATACATTTTATTTGATATTTCCACAAAAGAATTTGAAATAAGTACATTTCTTGAAAGACTCTGTATATACTAAAATGAAAAAATCACTTTCACAGGAGGAAATGTTCTAACATTTTTTAATACTCTGAATTAAGTCTTTTACTTAAAAATCCCTTTAAAATATTTCAATTTTTCTCAGTTTTAAATATAGGCTGACAAGTACAGGGTATGTTAGGTATATCTATATAATTTATATCCTGCCTTGCATTGTAAAATTGTTATGTGCTAATTATCTGGTCCCATTTTCACTTACTTTGATTTCTGAAGAGTAGAATAAAAAGTACTTTTAGTTCATATAACAAATTATAATTACAGAGAATTTAATATCAGTCTAAAATTTGATGTGGGATTAGACACAATTTAACACAAATATGGCTGAGTAATGGTTTTTAAATCACCTTACATTTTTCGTGTAATCCATGAATCAAAGAAATTTTCTGACTTATAATTAATGCTTTCTTCATATATTTAATAGTTTTTACTCTTAAAGAATATTAACAAATACTGTACTTTCAAATGTATACTCCACATTATTTTATACTGGTAGAAAAAATGTGTAGTGTTTTCTTTCCTAATGAAGGAATATAACTCTACAAGATGAAATGCCAGAGTCAAACTAACTACTTACAAAGAACACATTTATTTATAAGCAACTTTCCATGTTAATGCATCCATATCCTTCTTTCCAGATGAGAAAAAAAATCGTAGCACTAATACATAGAACTTCTGTGAAAAATCAATGGGAATTTATGATATTTTAATAGTTTATGTCCTTAGATGGTGGAAATACAGAACACAAATCACATAATGCAGACAGTCCCCAAAGTTTTGTGAGTTTCTATCTAATAGCCAACACTATTGAATGTTCGCTAGGTACCAAACATTTAATGTACATTATCTAATTTAATTGTCATTAGAACTCTATAAGCTAGGTGATATTTTGACTCACTTTGGAGACCAGAAAATGGGTTAGAAATGTTAATTAATTCTGTTGATAAGCCACAGAGCCAGGACTCGACCCAGGAGTGTCTGACTATGAAGTCCATTTTATTAATAATTTATCTTATAATTATTTTCAGAAAATCTTATCGTGGGCCAGGAAATGTTCATGCCATACTAAGTAAGCATTTCTGATGTAGCCTTTGACCTTATGGACATTGCATTCTAAAAAGGAAACTAGGCATTGAATTGTGGAAAGAGAGGAGCAAAAGACAACTTACATGCCTCTGACTCAAATAACACTGTTCATGGTTTGGAATAGACTGTGTCCTTATGTTGAATTTGAGATGCTTTTTTATATACAAGTGAAACTGTAAGAAGGCAATGATATATACTGGCCAGAAACTCAGAAGATAGTTTTTTAAATGTGTTGGTTGGTTTGTAACACTTCCTAATTGATAGTTAACATTATTTCTTGAAGGGGAAACATTATATATATATATATATATATATATATATATATATATATATATATATATATGAAACATAACATTTATATATTTTTTCTATATTATATTTTACATATATATATATATATATATATACACATACATACACACACAGAATCTTGTAATGGGCATAGCTCATAGCTTATGAGGCAATGAAATTACCAACACAGTCAACAAGGCAGGGGGAGGAACCTGAGGGTGCCCTCAGATTTCTTAGCTTACTTGGTTGTACTAGATTTGGGGCAGCCATCTCAGATGCTTACACAACAGACCTCAGGTTGTCCCAGCTCAGACCTGACGTACAGACCTCATCACAGAGCCTGCTAAGAGGATCACAGTACCTTTGATGGCATCATGGTGCAATACATTCTATGCAGACAGAAATTTGTCCTGAGTGGCACTTTCACTGACTGAATCACAACTGAGTATAAAACAAGAAACACATTTCTGAACATTACATAGATCTCTGAAATATGAAAAAAATGATCATAAAGGAAGTTTTAAAATGTCAGTTTTCTTTTTGTATAGCCTTGCTCAATGCCCGAGGCTGATTAGCTAAATTTCTTTTTGTGTAAAAGGTATGACAGCTGTCATTATAAAATGGACATAGGTCTAGGGAAAGGAACCTGTTTCTTCAGCAGAGCACAAAGGATTGGACAAAGAGACAAATGGATGGTAAAATCAACTTCCAATATTTACCATTTGGGAGAGTTTTAGCTATATATGATGAAATTTTTCCAGTTTTATAAATAAATGTATGAAACTGGTACAACACAAAAGCACAGTGAAAACTGAAAGCTAAATAATTTTAATCTATTGCCCTATTGACCTACAATATCTTCTACATTACTGTAGACAGTAAAATTGTAGAATAGGTGATTATTTTTCAAGACTGTATAAATTAGTGCTTTTAAATTTTATCAAATATACTTAATTATAAGAAGCTCATTTTAAAACATAATACAAGATAGGTTAATTGCTCATAATCCTGTGCACTGTCTTTTCTCCCAAGTCTGAATTTATTCTTTGAGAACTATTCCTCTATTCTTATGTTCTCATTACAAAAGAATTTTTTTAAGTATATAGTCATCTCATCATTTTTACCTTTCCAGGTTATATTTGCATTTCTCTGTACTTTTAATTATTTACAAATGAATAAATAAAATAATCCACCATGTTGGACTAAGAGGCAAGAGACCAAGGTGGTGATATGAAAAATAGTAGATAATGGTTTAGATAGCTAGCAGATAAATGTTTAACTACTAGGTCTCCTAACTATCTGACCATGTTACTTATTATTTCTGAACAAATGTTAATATCTTTAAGATATTTTTTAAAAGAAATTAATGAGGAAATACATGTAGAGCATTTGAAATGTAGTAGATAATAATCTGAGAAAATTCTTCATTCCTAACTTGAGCTAGTATGTAAAATTTTCATTTTCACCCTTTCATAAAATGTTGAGTCATTGAGACATGATAAATTTATTGGCAATATGTTCATCTCCTCAACATAGAAATTCTATAAAAAGTATACAACTAATTTTTTACACAAAGTTAACACTAAAGTAAAGGAAACATCCAAATAAAAATCAACAAAAAGTTAGAATGAGAAAGTGGAACCAATATACAGACCATTTTTTAAAACCAAAATGCAATGAAATTTCAAATCAAATTATGGGAAAAAAAATAGAGGTTTCATTTGGAAAAAACAGACACACACATATGTACACACCTATACCCCTAAGGAATTCAAGTGTCAGAAAAAAACATCAAAACAGAAACTTAATATTTAGAACTAAACAATAAAATCAATGCATATAATAACTTGAGGATTCAAGTAAAGTAAGTAGTTGAAGTAAATCAATAGTTTAATATTTCTGTAGTACAAACAGATATTAGAAATAAATGAGTTATTCACTCAGAAAATTAGAAAAATAATGATAGGTTAGCCCCCAAGGAAAAAGCATATAGAAAACAATAAAGATAATAGTAAAACTAATGAAACAGAAACATTAGGGAATGTTCTTTAAAAGTCAAATGAAAAAGACAAAATTTAAACAAAAATTATTAAGTAGAAGCAAGAAAGCCACAATGAGAGAGAGAGAGAGAGAGAGAGAGAGAGAGACAGAGAGAGAGAAAGCCTATCTGTGTAGTAGGTAATTGTTATATAACAATAGTATTGGAACCAAAATCCTATGAATGTGAAATCAAATAAAATAGACAATTAATATGAAAGTTTAATTATCCCAGGAAGAAATGGCAAATGTACATTAACCTATAATGATTAAAGTATATTAACGTTAATTCTAAAATCTTCCCACCTAAGCAATCATTCCACCATCTTAAATGCAAATCTTTCCAAACCTTCAGGAGACAGATTTATTATTACAAAATCACAGAGAATATAGAGGATAAGGTACCAAAACTGATTTAAGGGGCTGTTGCTTGAAACTATATAATAATATAATAATGCAGAGTAAATATAGAAATTACATTTCTGAGCATTTACAATGCTAACAAGAATTCAGAATTGTTTTTAAAAAATCATGCATGACCAAATAGGTTCTTTTCAAGAATCCAGGAAGTTTATATTACATAATATAATATATATATAAAATGAACTTTATATTATATATAATATGTTATCTGCAATACACATTTATATATGTATGTATATATATGGGGGTGGGGTGTGTATTTTCAACCAACTGAAAGATTAAGAAAAAGAGATATTTTCATCCCAGGAGATACAGAAAAGCCAAGCAACTCTCCTCATGAAGAGCAGAAGTGACTTTAAAAAATAACAAGTTTAAATTGAATCAACAAAGGCAAAAGATAGTTTCTGGAGTGGGAAACACCATATAGAGAGTATTAAAAGTAAAAAAGGATATTTAAACATCAATGTAGCACAGATTTCAAAAGTAATAAATAATATTCTAACCTTTGTATAAGAAAGTGAAAGGTTGTTTGATTATTTTAACAAAAAGAAACATAAAAAGGAAAATAAACAGGGAATTATTACCTGTAGGGGAGAAGTAGGAAAGTAAGGAGGCAAGTGGAGCAAGGGCAAGGCTTCTCTAAGTATACACAGGCATATAATTTTGATTTTTGAAAACTCTTAAAAACCAAAGCAAAAGGATGACAATGAACAAACTCAAATTTTTAGCAATCTGTTATCAAATTGATAATTGCACAACAGAGCACTGTGACTACACAACCTAATGGAAATATGTTCTAAGGATAATCATAACTCAGAGTTCTTGGCAATTAATTTGTAGGTCATTGTGGGTAGTGATGTGGTAGAGTAATTGTGAAGCTTTTTTATGAACTTTGTAGAAGTTACTATGTAAATATATTATTATTGTGGGGAACTCAGACCTGAGGAGGAAGCAAGTTATCAATAAGAAATCTAGGATGAGAGGAAACTATTATATTAGATTTCAATTGGAGATACTGGCTTGAATTGATGATATAAAATATGTACATACAGGTAAAAAATCACATGTATGTAAAAGCATGTATGTATATATAATCTTTAAGATATATTGACCTTCAAACTGAATCATGCTTAATATTTACTATCATGGATACTGAAAGCATCAATGTCTGAGCCACAACATTTCCTACTTAAAAACTCCTTGGACAATGGGGAATTCTATGTCTGGAACAGAAAAGCATAATGCTAACTTCGTATATAGTTTTTGTTCCAGAAAGTAAGGAAGAACCTAATAGCAGGTGGGATGATATTCTTATGACATGGAACCAAGCTCCAAAGGACTTATGACAACTCATTTTGCTATGGTGTGTTTACCACACTCTCGGCCTGGAGAAGAAATGACCAAAAAGAAGATAAAGAAACTCATCGATGTGTAGTTCTTCCTGTACTAAACTCTTGTTTCTTTTTTTAATTTGCTGAATATTGAAGTAAACTTTATTAGTAAAATGTATTCATCATCTCCCACATTTCTTCATGACTACTAGAAACTGTGAAAGTTCACATCACTTTGACAAAGACACTCCACTCTGATGTGGCACTGGTGATGTTGCTAAACTGGAGATGACCATGAGCAAGTTCTTTTGTCCAAGATCCAAAATGGAAGAAATTGCTAAGCTCATTATTTCAAAGTTTCTTCCTTCTAATATGCTTCATTTTGCTTATTAGGTTTTAACAATAATGCAGTCCATTTCATAAGTGTTTGTTTAGTGCTTATCAAGTATTTAAGACTGGATTATATGCTTTCATGAACATCAATATGATAAGACATGGAAACTTCTCTTAATTTATCTTAAGCAGAAGAGACACGATCTGTCAAAACTACAAGAAAAAATGATCTCTACAATTGGGTCTGATAAACAATGTTCTGTGGGAAAAGCAGATACAAAATTATGGTGATAATAATTTTAAAAAATAAAAATTTTGAACAATAGCCAGTTCAATATGTTGGATTTTATCTCAGTGAAAGTTTAATACTTGATATAATCTACACATATTCTTTCTCTAAAAGTATGAATTCAGTGAATAAGACTATTTTTACAATAGTCTTATTCACTGAGATAACTTTTCACTCACTTTATTCACTGAGATAACTTTTCACTCACTTTATTCACTGAGATAACTTTTAGTATTCTCTTGACAAATAGTGAATTCATCAAGATCCAAGAAGGAAATGCATGACAGATGGACAAACTGAGTGTATGAGATATTCTTTAATTTACTACAAATGTGTGGGTAGTTTAGCAAATGGTATCTATTATGTCATGATTATTTCTACCCCTAAGATTAATTTATTTTCTTTTCCAAGTAAAACTCTATATCCTCAAACTAAAGGGCAAATAAATTCCCCCAAATTACCATGTTCTGACAAGATCATTTCAATTTGATCAGATTCATATCTGAAACCAAAAATATTAGCTTCCAATAATGCTATTTATGTAAGATGATGTGGAAAAATAGGAGATAAGAAAATATAAGTAACATAAAACAAATGTGCTTCAGTGCCTGCTTTTGTAGCTCATCATGAAGTCTAAATTAACTACTTCTTCCACTCATTCCATATCCAGCTGATAATATCTCAGCTTCAAATTATGTAAAACCACAATTGTGTCCTTTATGGAAAAAAGAAAAGTTCTCTCACAAGTAAGGACTTTCAAACTGACAAATGCACAAAGAAGTTGAAGCAGATAGTAACATGTTCAAGCAGGTTATAAAATATTTTATTTAAGAGTGGCCATACATTTTCATCTTTTGGTTTCCAATTCTGGCTATGAGTTAACTGGTGCTGTAAGACATATACTGAACTTTATAGGACAGCATCCTTATTTATGACATTATCTCTCAGTTAAGTCTTTGACAACCCAATCAAATTTCTTATTAGTGGAACACAGATTATGACCATTGAATATATTCTTGTGTTATCACCACAATACCATTGTGAGCCCTTGATCAGAAACTGTTTTGAAAGACATCTTGTCAATGGATAACACATTCTTTACAACCCTAAATATGGACATGTAGAAAAACTTTAGATAGAAAATATCTTTTCACTCTGTGAAAATATTTAAACATGTCCTCCATGATGGATAGAATTTAATGTAATCATCACCATGTCAGGCCCTTTTGGAAAACCACAGTAAACTGACCTCTACTGTTGGCAAGTTGGGCATGCAGAAGTAGTAGTAGCCTAAACAACTTCGATTCCACTTAAAGCAAACATTAATAAAGTGATTTTAATGCAAGAAGCCTATGGGGGGTGCAGGACAAAATAGCAGTGGGAAGGTGAAGGGAAAAGAGGCATCCAGTGAAAGCTGAGTTACTAAGCCAGCTACTATAGTGGGAAAATGGGAAACTCGCAGAAAAAGTAATAAGCACACACCTCAGAAATGACCCATTTTAATATGAGGGGGATGAAAGGTGCATTAACTCTCACCAGTCATTGGTTGACATCTGCCCCCAGTGATACTCCTTCCCAGGTGATTCTAGTCTGACACATGTAAAAAGGAAAATGATCAGAAAAAAAGTGCTTAATCACAGGTGCAGATGTTCTCGATGTTTTGAAGTCACTAAATATACTGAAGAGGTAGGGCTCAGGGTGTACTGGAAGGGCACTGGAAGAAACTTCTTCAGCCTTAATCTCTGCCTCCATAAACACTACATCCATTGAGCATCAGGAAGTTGGAGATGTGGAATGCTCACATTCATCATTTACTTAGTTAAGATTCTCTTCTAGTAATAGATGACCTATGGTGAAATTATGTAATTGGAGAGATCTACTATGTTTTGAATTTGTCCCTAAAAGTTTATGTATTGGAAAATTAAACCTCAAATTCTTATGTTAATGGTATTTTGAGGTAGGCCCTTTAGGAAATAACATGGATAAAATAGAGTCATGAAATGGAGACTCCATGGTGAAATTAGTGACTCAAAGGAAGAGGGAGTGAAACTTGAACTAGAGTGCTTGCTCTGTCTTACCATATAACACTGTGCCATGTTATGATGCAGCAAGAAGGTCTCACCATATGCCAAAGAGAGGGTAGCACCATGCTCTTGGACTCAACAGTATCCACTGTAAGTCAAATAAACTTCCTTTCTTTGTACATTGCATGGTCTCAGGTATTTTGTTAGAGCAATAGCAAACAACTTAAAACAAAGTCCATTGACATACTTTTTCTTTGTGACCTCCTTGTCACCAACTATCCTATGTTGATCTTTTATGTTCTTCACCAGTTAAACTGTTAACAACTACCAGTGAAGCACAGTTATGCACATTGTCTCCACAACCAAATATGACACCCAGATATATGCCTACGGGGAATCAGCTTAGTGGGCCATTTGTGAGCATGTATGTAAAGGGCAGCAACCATCCATTTCTAGAAAGTGCCTACAGAGCACACAAAACCACAGATAATTCACTTTTTCATTTCCATCAATACATGATAGGGAATTCTTCATGAGATTTAAGTTGAAAGGGAGGCTTTAAAGTAATGGAAACATTTACCATGAGAGGCTGTGCCTCCTTATACCATTTCCTGGAAACCTTTACACTTCTTGGGCCTGACTCCTATACAGTATTTGTATTTTACAATGAAACTCTACAATGCATATCAAACTGTAATGTTTGATGAATTGGCAACACACATTTCATAATGCTTAGTTTAATTCAAATCCTTATTTGGTGTACAGTAATCATGTGTTCAGTCTTTCAGCTGCTCCAAATATTCAGCTGCATTCAAATGAAGATTTTGTTGTCTGCAGTACATGACACAACTTATTCCAAAACTCTAGGGAACTTGTTAGTGATTGTGAGAAGCTCCCTACAGCATCTCTGTTTGCCACAGACCTTTTCAATATCTCTAGGTGTGCTGAGTCATAAGGACCCAAGGGGTAGGGCAGCTTGCAGTACAGTCTGGATTACTTTAAGACTTTTCTTTTCCTGGCCCAACTCAAAACTAGCAGCTTGCAGACAAATACTGGCAAAAGCTAGAGGATCCTACAGAGCTAGTAAGATGGCAGCCACAGTGTAGCGAGGCAACTCAGCCAATGCTCAGAGGATTTAGGGCATCCGTGTGATATTCATACAGCAACTTCTGCTAGTCAACAAATAAGAACAGATGCGCTGCTTCGTACTTTTATAGCAAAAGTAATTTAATTGACATTTTAAAATTCCTCAACCAGGAATGGTTATCGAAGTTAGATTTTGAAAAATACCAAAGGTCTTTGAAATTATAGTATTGGAGAGCAACCATGACCTTCAGAATTTGATGGACCAAAATTCCAAAAGGTAAGAAATAAAGAAGAGAGAGAGAAAAACACATTAGAGTATTAGAATGACCCTGACTTCTATCAATACTTCTCATAAAGTCAAATGTCAAACAGACACAAAGCATAGGACCCAGAGAGAAAGTAAAGGACTAGAGGTGGCAACTGGAGCTGTCTCACGTGGCTAAGGAGATAAAAATTGGAATCGTAGGACCATCAAGGAGGCTGATGCTTGTTACTTCATGATGTAATAATGATCAGTGAAGATGACAGTGTAGAATAAATGCTCTTTCCTCCATCAGTCAAGGAGCCAACGTAGCTGTTCTGCAGTTACTAAGTACATCCATTTATTATATAATTCTAAAAACGGAGAAATAACCACAATGTGGTCTTTGGTCCCATACAACCCTGTGAGACACAATGGAAACAAAACTCTATCCAAAGAAGACTTCTGCTTCGTAGAGATTCTACTGCATTGAGTTGGCACCCAATAATCCCCAAAGGTCTCAACTGCCATCTTTCTCATTATAGTCTTTCAAGTAATATTACTACAGAACAATTTTAGGAAGTTTCACTCTAATTTGTAGAATATTGTTCACCAAAATATCTTGAGGCTTAAAGGTTTATTTTTATTACTTGTCCAATTTAATTTAATTTTTAAATGTTAATAGACTTTTGGGAGGCAGTAGTAGGTTCACAGCAAAAGTGCCAGTATTTGGTATTGTAATGTTCTGAATTTTTCACATTCCATATGTGTATAGGGATATCTCATCACATTACCCTGATGACAAATGTTGTGGAGCATCTTTTTGTAAACTTACCATCTGTATAACATTTTTTGAGACATCTGTTAAGATCTTTGGCCTAGTTTTTAAATCAGGTACTGGTTTTATTATTGTTGACTTTTAATAGTTCTTTATATATTTTGGATAAAAATTATTTTTACCAGGCCGGGAGCAGTAGTATATGCCTATAATCCCAGTGGCTCCTGAGGCTCCTGAGGCAGGAAGATTACAAGTTTAAGACCAGCCTCAGCAACTTAGGAAGACCTGTCTCAGAATGAAAAGTAAAATGGACTGGAGATGTAGGTCAGTGGTAAAGTATCCCTTAGTTTAATCGCCAGTAGCAAAAAGAGAGAAAAAAGAAAATTCCTTTAACCGATATGGCTTCCTTGGAAAATATTTTTCCTGATCTGTAACTTTTTTTTGTTCTCACTATCTTTCACAGAGCAGATTACTTTTAAAAACTTAAATGGATTTGAGTTTATCAAACTTTTTTTCATCAATCATGTCTCTGGTGTTTTATCTAAAATGCATCACCAAATCCAAGGTCATCTAGATTCCACACAAAGGCCTTTCACCCTTCACAAAAATTAAGTTAAAATTGTAGCTAATAGCAATATGCTATACTTTGAAAATTGCTAAGAGAGTAATTTTTAAGTGTTCTTATGACAAAAACATGACAATTATGTGAGGTAATGCATATGTTAATTAGCTTGAGTTAATGCACAATATATGCATATTTCAAAACATCATGTTGTACATAATAATATATACAATTTATATTTATCAATTAAAATAAAGAATGGATCACAAACTTAAACTACAAAACTCTGAGATGAAAACATGGAAAAATTTTATTTTTAAGTTATCATGCAATTAAATTGAATTTTATAGACAATTTTATGAAAATATATATATGTATGTGTATATATATATACATATATATATACATATATATTTCATATAATTACTTCTCCAACCAAGATACATGGCAGTTGCAGCAGCCCAAAGTACTCTAATATCATATCTTTGTACTGTTACTAACTTGTCATCTCTGAAAATCACCACTCTACTTTCACTATAACATTGCCTTTTTCAAAATGTTTTGTAATGGACCCATCACTTTTCAAGACCAGCTTCATTCACACTTAAAGATTAAAAGTTGGTATGTGTATCAATATTTCATTCTATTGTTGATTAGCATTATATTATCAATTATATAACATGTCAAGGTTTGTTTATGCATTCACCTATTAAATCACATTTGAGTATTTACAGTTTGAGGAAATTATTAATGAAGTTTCTACAAACATTTTTGCACCAATTGTGTAGAAATATAGTTTCCAATGCTTTAGGGTTAATTCCTTAGGAATACGATTTCCAGGACATATGGTAAATACATATTTAATTTCATGAAAACTACCAAATGGTTTCCAGAGTGGCTATGTTGCATTTACAAACTTGCTCACATTTGGTATTGTCAGTATTTTTTCACCATTTTGATAGATACACAGTGATTTCTCATTACAGTGTGGTTTTATTTTATATTCCCAGAAGGCTGATAGTAACAAAATATTTTCATGTGCTTAGTTGCTTTCCATTTATTGTTCTTTAATGAGGTGTCTAATATTTTGCCTATTATTCAAAATTATGCAATGTCTTTTTACTGTTAATTTTATTTAGACACTTTTATATTTTATTTTTAATTTTAGATATGTAATGATATTGCAATCAATAGATAGGTAGGTTATGGATAATAAATTCCTATTGTAAGATAGTCAGCTAAGGAAGAGAATGCTTGATTTGCTGAAGGTAACAGAGGGTTCATAAAATACAACTGCTTAGATCTGTCCTGAGGAAAAGGAACAAGGAAATAAGACCAGGATGTATGCAGAAAGGCAAATGTTCTATTATTATTTATTTTCTGAAGTAGAAGGCTTATGGTAAGAAAATTCAGGAAAAAATATATATTCTGCATTCAAGTTTGGCAAGGGAAAGTAATGTTTTAAGTAAATCAGGAGAATACCTTTTCTTTTGGTTTCAGGTTTAGCCAGAAAATCTGATGGTTTAGATCAGAGACTACAGCACTTAGTGTGCAGATGTCAACAACAACAACAAAAAAAACCAGTTTTTAGATATATAAGACTTTCAAAAAGATCTTAACTTTTTACAAGAAAAGCAGGAATCAATTCGTCTAGGTTCTGTGTTCTATGATCTCAAGAATGCTGTGTATAACTAATGCTCCATTACACCTACTATTTGTTCATTGTAATCTCATTGTCTCCTTCAACTGATCCTTATTTGCCTCTAACCCATTATATATTTTTTCAAGGTTTAATATTATTGGGATGGTAAAACCATCTCTCACTTTTGAAATTGTGTACTAGCAGAGAATCTGCCAACAAACCCAAGCTTGTTTTTAACTTGCATTAGCTATAAGGCGCAGCTATGAAGTGGATTATCATTGTTTTCTGTCTGGGCTGCCTGTCTCTTCATCTGTGAGGAAGAACTTTTACCTTTAGGCAAAATTCAAGTCCTTGTATTGATTTTAAAAGTCATCCTGTCTATTGCACACAATATCTTATAATTGTTTAGATAACCTATACATCTGATATTTTAAGCAGAAACCATTGTTGTTGTTTCATTTTGAAAAATAAATATGTTAGGAATATATTTCAGAGCATACAACTTAAGTCAGTGTACTGCAGAATAAATTAACTCATCAAAAATTAATCTCCTGAATTCCAAACAACTAGTGTATTAGGCTATAAAAAAAAACAATTAAGGAGTGCATTATAATGCTACAGTTTAAGGCTATCGTAAAAAATATAAACTTTCCTTGTACAAAAGCAAACAACTTTCTTTTTATAACCAGCTTCCATAGAAACTATTTCTCAAATAACTTTAAGGAGTTAAATCTAAATTTAAACAAGAAATATTAACAGAAGCTGGAAAGTGAAGATAATCGGGAGGTGATTCCAAAACCATCTGAAATGAGAATAAAGGCATCAGAGGGTATTAGTCCTGTGTCCCTCAGAGACTATAGGAAGAAATTAATAAATAAAACCAACAGTGACTTAATGATTTTCTTATGTGAACCAAACTCAAGCTTACTGATCAGACAAAATGAAAAAGACTGCTTTCACATAGGCCTCAACTCGCAATTTATAACAATTCATTTTATGGAATTCTGTACCATGTTTCTAGGTGTTATAAGGATGAGGAATATAGATAAGGTGCATGGAAGTTTTTAATCCATTGGGAAAAATAAATGATACAAGTGAACATAAATCCACAAATAATATCAGATAACTTAAAGTCATACACTCATCAAGGACAAAAGTCGAATTTATTTTCCTCAATTTGGATCTATAAACTTGAAGAAATATGGATTACAGGTTGTACTTAATATACCCAGCATATGATTTTATTTACATTCTTATTTGAAGTTACAGAATCTACTAAATGTAGTAATTCAGAATATAGAAGTTTAAATTCATGTTTCTGAAATACTCTCATTCAAACTCTTCAATGCATCCCCAATATCAATATCTTTGTCATAACCAAAAATACTTATATAATTTTCCACCATACTCTGGCTTCTTTCTGAAGTTTGAGATATTTGGAAGTCCACAGATGATGCTGCCAGAATAGCTTTACCCCATGCCACAAGTACTCATTCATGTAACAGAACGTTTTTCTTTTTCTTTTTCTTCATTTTTCTTCCTTTAAAACTTAGCTAGCTTTGATTGTATGGCTGTGTTTATGATTCCAAGTCCCTAGTAATAAATATTTAAGTCATTCATGCCTTTAAATATATGTTTCAATGAACAGAATTTAGCTAAATTTGTGAGCACATCCTTAACGTTGTCTTTAGACTAAATACTAGAAGGGGAATTGATGGACCAAAGATTATTTATATTTTATGGCCTTTGATATACATAACCAGAACACCCTTTAAAAAGTTGGTACATTCTTATTTTAACTGGCTGCAACATCCTTTTGCCTTGGCTGGTGTGTTGATTTTATTTCTGCAAATTTTATTTTTTTAAACATTCTGATTTGAAAACATTGAAAGCCACATTGAGTTTCAGTTACATGGATATAAATGCCCAATTATGAAAAAGAGCTTGGGATAAATCCAATAATACATGCCAGGTGCAACCAGTTGTGTTATTACTGCTATTTGTATTAATTCAGAGTGTAACAAAAACTTCAACAATGATATATACAAGAAAATCATTCAATCTATTTTAATTTCAAACACTTAGAATAAAATGTACTATCTGCTATTTAGGTCAATTGCAACTATTATGCTAAATGGACCAACATAAGAGACAAAGTAACCATAATTCATATTTTAATAGACTTGTCTCTACAATGTCAAAATGGCATTATGTGAATTCATTGCTCTAGGAAAATAGGGAATGAGAGGAACAGCTTTTCATCCCCCTTGTTGCTGGAGCCTAATACTCATATTGCTGACAACTGCTTGTCTAAATGGTTTTAAAAACAGCATTTAATTACAATGGGTGTGTGTGGGAGGGGGGACTTGGCCTTCCATTTCCCATTGAAATTAAAAATCACTTTGCAATGGGAGTGCAAGTCAGAAACAGAGTAGAAATTAACTCTTAAATGCGTTTGTGTTTGTCTGTCTGTCTGTGTGCTTCTGCCCATAAGCCATGAGCAGAAACAACTCTGATGATGTGTTAATATTGTTTTTGCCTGTTTCCAGTCCATTCACTGGAATATCTCCTGCTCTGCCATATTCTGGGATGCTCCTCTTCAGCATGGTGCTTGTGGTGGATGCTGCTTTGTCTCCTGCTATGGCTGAACAGAGGTCTCCTCCAGTCAGTAATTCTAATTTTGCTATAGCTGCGGCACTGAGTACTGCAGTCTCTGCCATATCAAGATGCCTCTGCTTGGTGCCATGGTTGCTTCTGTAGACCATTACTGCCACAGATGTGTTCTTTATGCCACTGAAACTTGCGTGGTTCTCTGTAGGTGAAGTGATCTCTCTCCCATACATATTGCACTGCTTGGGAAAGAAACTAAGGTGTGCTGCCCTTGACTTATTTTTGCATTTAATTCTTGCATATATCCCTGTGCTCTTCTAATGTACAGTTACATTCAGAAAATAAAGAATAGATTCAGTAACCCCACCAGGTTTGACTCAGAATTTTTCCTCCCTAAACCGCTAAGATCACTGAGGCACACTGTAAGATGAATGACAATAATCTCATACATCATTAAGCATTCTTTGGGCTTCTTACCCATTCTTCACATATATGCAGATATGCCTATACATGGAATAGTCTCAAACTGAGACTTTCACTAGAAGTTTTTAATTTAGTGAAGATTCAGGTAGGATGAGGAAGGCATTAACTAACTAGCTGAATCACCTTCCTTATCACCCCCAGTCAATATCATTGCTACTCTGTTGTCTCGGCCTTGTACAAACACCTCTCAAAGTCAAACCAGTTCCAGAATTTTCACACTCAGGGATTAAATGAAACTTGTCTCAGCTTCTGAAGAAGAATTAAAACAACCATCAGTATATTGAGTTAGTAATAAAATAAATTTTTATGCTCTTTTAAATAAATTTTCACAATCTTCTACCTACCAATAGCTCTAAGACATTCTGTTTTTCTTATCTGCCTGTTCATTTTAGCTAATAGTCAGTTACTAATTGGAGAGGATATTATCCTCTTTCCATGACTCTTTTCTGCTTTAAATCTGAGAGGCAAGAACTAACACAGCCATTAACTTTTAGAAGAATAAGTCAAGCCTCAGGTTATGTGGCTTGTGTTTCCCACATGTGTGTCTGAATTTTTCCTCTCAGGAAATGCCGAGTCTAAGATTCCTGCTTACCTTCTTGTCTTTCTCTAGTCTCATTTGTTCTCCCTCTTTATTCCCTTGCTACCTGTACATTTCAAACAATATTTTGGTGCATCTTTCACAACTAATGTCTTTACTTAGATGCACTCTGAACAAGATATTATTTTCGACATCTTTTAAAGGCTTATTTTTCTTACTAAATTTACACAATAAGCAAATCTAATTTTCGATAAATAAATAGCTTTCTGCTTCAGGAAATTTTAATCATGACCCTTTTTGTTCAAAGGCATTAGAAAAACCAATTCAAATTGACTGGATTTAAAAAGAAGCAAGGAAGAAAGAAAGAGAGAGAGAGAGAGAGATTTCCACTTCACTTCTCTGGATAGTACAGGTTATATCAATCCGAGGAATGGCTGTACCCAGGAGCTAAAATCATTTGTTCTGTTTTCCTCATGGTGGTTCCATTTGTTCATAGTTTTATTTTTTCCTTATAATAAAATATTTGCCAGATATTCTAAATTTTTACCCAATTGTCCTAGCAGGTCCAGTGAAAAAACATCTGTTTCCCTCATAAACAGTTCACCAACTGACCCAGGATTAAGTCTCATTTGTTCTAACTAGTAACATATCCATCATCTTAACCATGTGCATATAAAGTACCCTAATGGAATGAGATGGACTCATGTGTCTACTCAGCAAAGGGCATTCCTCAAAGGAAATCAGACTGTCATTACTAAATGAGAAAGATCAATATTAGGCAGACAAGAAAATCCAGATATCCATAGTAGATGACAGCCAGTATCTCCATGTGACCATTTCATGGGGAAGAGAATGAGTAGTGAAATATATAATTGGGTTGCATGGCAAGACTCCTCTCCATCAGTAATGATTAATTCACGAATCCTTGACTTAGTCCAAGAAATCTACTAAATAGTGTTTAAAAATAGTTCTGCTACATATGTAAGCAGAATTAGATCTTGAAATGACCTTCTTACTCCATGGTATTATGTTTCATTTCTGATACTCCTATCACTGGCTTTTTCTCACCCTTGGCATATCTACTACCAATTATTGTCTGAAACCCAGCCACTTCATCCTTCACCTTCATTACAGAATATTAAACCTGTGTTTTATCCACCTTCTCCAACTCATGCTCTTTCTCCTCATCCAGCATGCTCTTGAGCTCATCATTTGTTAAAGCACATGTCACCAGACCTTGCATATCAAAATACTGCCCTTACAAAGAGACCCTTTGTTAAGTAGCCTATCCCTGATTTTTATATACCATTCTACTTTGGGAAAAATGTTTGGTACTGATTTTTGTTAAATTATTTGTAGCAATTTCCTGATGAAGAGAGCTGAACTTTAAGCCTGGTGCATGTGATTTGAGAGTAAATAAGAAAGCATTTAGTGATGTAATCCTCAGGACTGTGTGTTGAAGGGGAAGGAGTAGTCCCCATTCTGTATCTTATCTCAAAGTCAGATATTCTCCTATTTAAGCTTTATCACTTTTGAACGTTATGCAACCTTAAAAACATGATCACCAAGTTGATAAATATCTGTGCTAATAAAGGGTACAGAGCAACGTTTATCATTTGGGATTTGAGGACAGGCAACTATGCAATGTGCCTACCTGAATTAAAAGGAGAGCTCCCCTTCCCACCCCAATCTCAAACCAAGGCTGTGAACCACTGATACAAAGCAGTGATTCCCAATTCCAAAATATGTACCTGGAGCATATCTCAAAAGAAGATTTTTATAATCTAGTTGGGATATGATTAATCAAAATCTCTGTGTGTGAGACTTAAATACTGATGTTTTTAAAAACTCTCTAGATGTTTCTGAAGATCAGCCAGGTTTGGGAATTATTAGAACATAGCATCCGGTCCCAAAACAAAACAAGAATAAGAACTCAGTGAGCATAAGCTCCAATCGTACAGGCAGTTGCTTATCATCCCTTTGCTTGCTTTGAATTAGAAATAAACCAAGCATCCCTTCATTTGGGGCCTGAGCAGAATGCACCAACCCAGCACCCATCCTGTGGAAACAGCATATTCAAAGGTCCGTCATGGATGGATTAACTCTAATAGAAAAGCTATTCTTCATGCAGGTGACCAGATGGGTAAACCTGCCACCACACCACCCTACCAATTATCACCATGCCCCACTAAAAATGTCAGGGCAGTCCTGCATTTGAATGAGGCAGCAAAACATGTTTTACAGTATATATTAATTCTACTTTAATAATCTTGGTTATACACAAAAGCCAAAACAAGACAAACAAACAAAAAAACAGAATAGCTCCTTCAATAGCAAATACAGTTCAAGCAAATCAGGCTCTTTATGTGATGCAGATTAAATCGCTGATGGATATTTTCATTTTTCCCATTTTTTAGTTAGACCCTATACATAGCCTTGACAAAGAGGAGATAAGAAATGTTCTACCTTCGTAACTTGAACATCAAATGACTAAGGTGAAGATCATTCAATACCTACACTGACTGCCTTTGCCCCTGCCTCAGTTTGTTGAGAATGTGACATATCCTGTCCACGTAGGCCAGGCAGGGCTCTAGGTAAATTGCTTTTTGGCAAAGAAAGCATGTGGAGGTCAGCACAGTGGGCTCATTTTATAGAATTATTCTCTTAACCTTCCATTCCCACCATTCTCATTTATCTGTCCCCTAATATTTCTACCAACTGTGATAACCTCCCAAACGACAAACCCTACATTAATAGCCCCCTTCCCCTAACTCAACTCCACACTGTGGAATCCTGGTTCATCTCTAAATTATTTTTCATTTGTTGCCCTTAACTAAAGTCAGACTCTTCCTGAAAAACTGTTTACCCAAGACATGTCTCCAATAAAATTGAACCATTCTCTTACTTTCCACAGACCTGTAAAACCAGAAAATCAAATAGGATTCCCTCTTATTCCAAACCTGTTTTCTATGTTTAACCTTTTACACTTCATTTGAATCTCAACTCTTAGGAATTTTGTCAAGTGATACCAGTATGACCTTGCCTCTGATACTTACAAAGCTCCTGGGCATTTCTTTATGTCCTTTGAAAAATTTGTATACTATGATTCATTCCATGTAACTGTTCCACTTCTGTCATCAATCTGAATGATTTCAAAACCTCTAAAATTGTTTGCCCTCAATTCTAATGACCTCCAAGTGAGTTCTTCAGTTTATCAACCATCATCATCATTTAAAACAGTTCCATTTTTGACATATCAACCTTCAATAATGACTGCCATCCTATTGCTATGTTGGTGTTCTATCTACCTTACTACTTTTAGTTCTAAATTTACTTGGACCTAATTTAGATTTCTAAACTGTTTTTCTTCTCATTATCTGCCATTCTACCATGTCCATTTTGGTTTTTTGGTTTTGGTTTTGTCCCTGTTTTGTACCAGGGATTGAAACCAGAGTCACTTAACCACTAAGTAACATCCCCAGCCCATTTTTTTTTTTTTTCACGGTGCTGGGGATTGAACCCAGGGCCTTATGCTTACAAGGCAAACACTCTACCAACTGAGCTATGTCCCCAGCCCCAGCCCATTTTTTATTTTTTATTTTGAGATAGGATCTCACTAAGTTGCTCAGGGCCTTGCTAAGTTGCTGAGGTTGTCTTTGAAGTTGCAATCCTCCTGCCTCAGCTTCCCAAGCTGCTGAGTGTACAAGCATGCACCACTGCACCTGACTGAGTTATCTTTTAATGTTAATCTAGACTTGGTGCTTAACAATTTAAAAAGTATTTTATAAGACCTGAATATCCTATTATTTTACGCATCTCTTGGCAAAATGTCAATACTGGAATAATTCTAAAATCTTCCTTCTTCTAATGTAATGATTCATAAAGCTGAAAAAAAATACACAGGTATAAAGACATTAAAAATCCATAGTGTCCAACCTATAGTTCAATGCTCAGAGATGAGTATTAATCACTTAGTTTTTAATAGTTCATCAACACCTTCCACAGAGCGTAATTCAATACTTTACAGCTGTATCCAAGTCTCTTATGCAACAAAAGAAAAATTTATGTTCTCAACAGGAATCTTATCTCTAATGTTATGGAAAGGTGATTGGTACAATTTATACCAATTTTCTAACTTCAAAATCTCATGCATTTTGGCATCCATACATGTCTTTTATTTACTAGTCTCAGAAGTTTCTTTCCTTTTTATAAAAAAAATATATTGTATGGTTTCTACTCTTTCTCCAACCATTTCTTTTCTGTCTCCTTCATAACCTCCATTGCTCAGCCTTCTTCTAATCTTGATCTAAATAGTATTCTTGGATGACCGTATATGCTTTAGTCAGCTTTTATATCACTATGACCAAAAGGTCAGACAAGAACAACAAAGAGGACAAATTTATTTTAACTCACAGTTTAAGAGGTTCAGCTCATGGTCTGCCAACTTCATACCTCCAGGCATGAGGTGAAGCAGAATATCATGGCAGAAGAGTGTGGTGGAGGGAAGCAGCTCAATATATGAGAGCTAAGAAACAGAGAGTTTTACTCACCAGGGACAAAATATAAACCCCAAAGTCATGATCTACTTCCTCCAGTCACACCTTATCTGCCTAGAGTTTTCACCCATTTAATCCAGATTAGTGGATTAATCCACTTATTAGGTTTTACCCCCCATAATCTAATCATTTCACCTCTATACATTCTCATATTGTCTCACACATAAGTTTTGGGGGACACATCATATTTAAACCATAACATTGTGAAACTGTAATTTCAACTGCCACATAAACATTGAGGACTAATAAATATCTATATATTTAGCTAACTAGCTAGATTGGTAATCCATTTACCTTTTTTCCTGAACTTAGAATTCTCCCTGGACTGTAGTCTTGATCTCTTTCTTTAATGTTGCACGGGAATCTCAAACTCAATATGTCTAAAAATAAATGCATTACCCTACCAACAGAACTACTCTTTCTCCTAAATTTAGCTTATTTTGAGTCATTATTATAGCATGTAACATTACATAAAAGCTTATGAGTCATCTTTTACTTCAATTTTTTACTTCTCAAATTTAATTAGAAACTATATCCTGCCAATTTTATTTCTAATGTTATTTTTGCCTGAATTTCAGAGGGTATGTTAGGAATAAAGAGGCAAAACAGTCTTCTTCATTCCCAATGCTCTCTCTATAGCTTAAGGTACTATTTGTTTCCTTAGTGTGCTAGACCAACAGCCTGGTGTCTGGTCTTACTTTCATTTCTATTACCCTCAAATCAACTTTCTACAATGTTTTTTTCAAAATGGTGTTACTTCCCTGCTTTAAAGTATTCAGTGGCTTTCTATTAAAAGCCCAGTCCCTTATCATTGAATTTAGGGATCACTATAATATGGTCTTTCCACCAACCTTACCTCCCAATAACCTGTGCCTAATACCATGTAATAATGTTGAAATAAGTTCAGCTGTTCTTTCATGTCTTGATACTTACCCACTGCCAGGACTTTAACTCTGCCCTCTAATAAGACTAACACATTCGTATTTTTACCTGGCTACCAAATTGGGGTTTTTTAAAAGTTGACCAATCAGACCTCTAGTTCTCAAGGATAATCTCTTTTAGGATGAATTTGTTGCCCTCATTTTCTTAATCTACAATCTCTCTGAATATTTTAACTTTTTAGTAAATATATAGAATTTTAAGTGATTTTTTGCCATGTTCTACATTAGTTTATGGGTTTTATATTTTTCAGGAGCCATAGACTTTATATGTCCCAATATCCATAGGTGCCAAGCCCAATGCCAACCATATGATTTACTCAGTAAATATGTACTTAGTAAATGAAAGGATAATGGAATGAGTGAACTTTTGGTTCTTCCTTCAGAAAAGGTAGGACATTGGGAATGAGGACCTCACTCTAAGGGAATTAGAAATGATGAAAATGTGTAAGAATCTCTTCCTGCAGAATAGGGGCTGTGCACTATACATGTATCACCATGGTTCCTACACATAGTTGATTTTTACAAATATTCCTAGTTATAAGGAATATAAAAAGAAAAGAACAAAAGAAAAAATGCATAACAGGAGAGGCAAGAATGTAGTGACTTGGAATTCCACACTTAAAAATGTGTCCTTCTGAACTGAAGAATGATCCCATCCCTAATTTCATAATTAGGACTCTGAAAATTCAACCTGAGCTTATCTGTAATGTGTTTTTCAAATTGTGAAAGTGTATAAAAATTTTCAGAAAGACTTGCCTCAAGAAGTTCTAATTCGCTTTTGAAGATCTTTGACCCATTAAAGGTTGGGTTCCCACTGCCTAGAAAACTTTCCCAAGTTGGGTAGTCCAAATAAAAATAAATTTTGGTTAGCAAATAAAAAAAGAAGACTATCAGTTAAGTTTAACAATGGTTTTGGTAAAAGTATGTCACATGCAATGTTTGTCACACACACATGTCAGAAAAACATGTTTTTCTGAAAATCAAGTATAACTGGGCATCTGGATTTTATCTGGCAACCCTAATCCAAGCGAAATCCCTCATTATCATTGCCATATAAATTATGCATTTTAACAAAAATCTATAAATTTAGGAAACAAATTTAATTATATCAACTCAGATGTCTAAAAAATATACCTTTTTGGTTGTGAATCACTTTCCACAGAGATCTTTAATTATTCAGTTTAGGCTGAACTGTAAGTCGATTGGAGTTTCTCCCCACTTTCCTGGTTGCAACAAAATTCTGGGGCTTAGCATTATACAAAAACAAGATGGGGGAGTCATCTGCACTGGGTCATTCTTGACCCTTGCTTCCATTTCGTACGATTTCATTCTGTCTTGGTTTTAGTCACCATTTTCATGAAGACATCCTCTTGTACACACAGGATCGTTTCTCTGTCTCTGGGCCAAAGTTGACTAGAAAAAACTGAGTGGCTGATGGTTCCACTCTCAAGAACATGGAATTCATTAAGCACTTTGATGCTGAGACCCAGGAGAGCAATGTGTAGGTGATGTAGGCAATTGCTTAGACACACCATACAGTTTTATTCTAGGCCTTTCTCCTTTCCTGTGCTTTTTCTGGGAAAAGGGCACACATTCCCTCTGCATTAGAAAGCCCTAACCCACCTAGGTTTCTGTTCTCCCTGCATCCCTAGGCCCAGAATTTAAATATGGGCCACAGTGTCCAGATACCCACACCTCTTTCCCCTGCATTCCTTCATCCTCTGGAACTACTTTTTAGTCTCAGGTATGGTGAGAGGATAAGCTGGAAATATTTCACTTATTTCTCACATAGTCTCCCAAGTACATGGCTTATGCCCTGAGTACATCCAAGTCCCTGAGACAAAGACTTTTGCATCCAATTTTCCTCTGCTTTCTGAAGTTTTATTCCTTCCCTGAGAAAATGAGCTTCAATAACTAGCTAAAAGAATGTAAAAAAGTTTATAAGAAAAAAGTTATAGGAAGGAGAGAGACAGAGAAATAGAATAAGCGCCACATAACTGTATGAATATTTTGGTTTGTGTGTATGCAAATATATCATTTTAAAAACATAAATAGTATACCTATACATACATATATATGCGTGCATGCATATATATGTAGGCATATATGTGTATTGAATGTATGTGTATATATGTATGAAAACATGTATAAATGTTTGTGGATATATATATAGTTAACAGTTGTATGTACATATGTATATGTATATACACATTTATCTACATATATATGTATACATATGTATATAAATGGTTGTATTTATATTGAAAGGGGGTGTGTGAAACGATCCCCAAATAAACTCTCATTTTGGGGGTTATCTCCCAACTAAAGGATAGCAGTTTGTTGATTGCATTTTCCCCCTGCCATGGTGCTGGGGATTGAACCCAGGACCTTGTGCATGTGAGGCAAGCACTCTACCAACTGAGCTACATCCCCAGCCCCTGTTGATTGCATTTTGATAATTCCAAAGGTTTGGAATGCACTGCTTTTGGTATCTTAGCTCCAATATAAGAAGGCATGGAGAGTCTGGCATATTACTGTGTTCACTGAAGTGGGTAAACCCACCCCAGAGTCATTACAACATGTTACCACTCAAGAAAGCACTATTTATTTTGCTGGAATATATAGCAAGCAGTGAAATACATCTGTTGCCATAAGAATACAATACACGAAAAGGCAAATCTAAACACTATAAGAAGAGATTTTAATGGTTTGTCTCCTCCTATTATATGTTCTTATTCTAACCAACTAAAAATGGGAAAGAGTGGCTATTTCCGAATTGTGCCTAGCTAATAAACATTATTATCACTCATATTTTTCTGTTCCGGGAGCGCAATTCAAAAGAAATTGAGCTTGGTTGGCTTGGATGCTTGCCTCACAGAACCATTTATGCTAAAATCACAAAGCCCCATGGATGACCATCTGTATATTCTTCAATAGCTCCTTCTTAATTTCTTTTTACTTGTTCCAAATTTCTCATTATAGTTCAGGTTTTGTCCCCAGAGTGACTTTGGTAAGAGCGTCCCTACTTCTTGCACATTACAAGTCATCTTCCAGTTCCCAAGTGGGGGACAGACACTCTACATGCCATGCCTTGGCTACCAGCATATTTAGGCTTTGTTCTAAACATAATCTTTGAGTTTATCTATAGGAGATATTTTATTTTGGGATATGGGTAAGCAAAATACTAAAGGAGGAGTACAGGTGAATGAGACATGATAAAGACTAGGGATGGCCTGTACTTTATAATAACAAAGAGATTTGATAAATCAGCCTGATTATGAGCATAACATTGACTCAATTTTATACCATGCTACTTTTAATGTACTTTTGAATAGGATAATAAATGTGTGTCTACATCCTCTTTAAATGATGTGTGACATATAATTTGCGTGTAATATATATTTATTCAGTGAATTATTTAATAGGCAGAAAATAGAGTAGCCTTCAATCATATGAAGGATTTTTGTCATCACTCTCAATATTAACCTAATACAAGCAAGGGGTGACATCTACTACAGTTACAAAAGAGTTTCAGAATGATAGCAGTTCACACATTCATTTACCACTAAGACCTGCAGCCCTGCATAGAAAAATTAATCTAAAGCATAGCCCAGCACAGTCAATCAGGAGGTTGAAGCAGGAGAATCCCAAGTTTGATACCAGCCTTGGCAACTTAGTGAGATCCTGTTGCAAAATGAAAAAATAAAAAGGGTCGGGAATGTAGCTCAGTAGTAAAGTGCCTCTGGGTTCAATAAACAGCACCAGATAAAATAAATAAACAAAACAAAAATAAAAAATAAAAATAAATAAATTTTTTTAAAGCAAAAGATACCTAACGTTAATTATTTTATTTTTAAAGAGTATTCTGTCAGGTTATTCTGTCAAGGTGTGCTTGTTTCCATAGCTCAAATCAATCAAATTCATTTTGTCATTCTGTAAGGCAAAAGTACAACCTGGTCTCACTAGGCTAATATCAAGATGTCAGCAGGTCTTCAGCAGGCCTATAGATTCCTTTTTGGAAGATGGAAAGAAAAAAATTATAGCTTATGTTTTTTAACTTCTAGAGATTGCCACCATTCCTTGACTGTCTCCCACATCTGCTTCCTCTGTCTTCAAAGTCAGCAATGATAACATCTCCCTGATTCTCCTTCAACTGTTGCCTTTCTTTGACCTCAGCCTGGAAAGGTTCTCCACTGTTAAAGATGCAAGTGATTGGATTGGATCCATCTGGAAAATCAAGGATAATCCAAGGACTTTAATCTTGATCACATCTACAAAGTTCCTTTTGCCACGTAAATTACCACAGTTTCCATGGATTAGGAAATGGACATCCTTAGGAGCCATATTCTGCCTACAATACAAGAATATAGAGTATCAATAGATAAGATGAGGCAATTTGTCTTTCAGAGATAAGGAGTAAGAAAGAAGGAATGCCCTGTGAGTACACAGTAGCATGCCTACACAAAGTTTAGCATCTATCTTCCTGTATCTGTGATAAAATATGAGATATCAGTATTTAAAATGTTTCCATAAATGCCAGGGAATGCATAATAATGTGAAACTAATTACTGGACAAATTCATAAAATTAGTTTTACCGAAACAGGTGCTACACAGAAGCCAGGAACAGGAGGAAAAACATTCAAATGTCAACTGTGGGGATCCAAGAAAATCATAAAATGGATTTAATTCATACTCCAGAGCCTCACCTGTACATACCCACAAAGAGACACAAAACTCACCCCTCCCCTTTCATGAAACTTTTTATTAATATTACTTTTAATGTATGAAATATTTGTAAATCATGTATTTATGTTACATATTCTTGGGTCTTAGTTTCTACAAATAAAATCAAAGGTAATATTCAATGTATAAATCATAGCATTCTTATGCTTTTAATAAAATATAAGAAAAGTTCCAGAGATTTCTTAAGATATTTTAGAGTTTTATTACATGGTAAAAGTTCACTTTCTCAAAAGTGTTACTAGACCTATTTTAGCAATATTCTAATTGCAAACCAAAATCATTTTGTTCCAGTTCTCCTGGTTCAATAGGTATGACTAAACATGCAAAATAGATGAGAGAATTGAGGCCATTATGCTAAGAAAATATGACATCTTTTAAGCTGAATTATTCAAATAATTGAGACCAAGGTGTTTCAGTCATCTTAATAATTTGAAGAATTTCTCAATTTTCTAAATTTTCTGTGCATAGAGACCATCTAGGTAAAGCAAATAATTTAGTCAAGTTTTCAGCATCAGTTAATCTTGAAAATTAAGATAATTTCATATTTTTGAGACTTTATCAATCTGTGCATTCACAACAATGTGTGGAGGAAGGGAATTTACATTTGCAAGGGGCTTGTCATGTACCAGGCAGTGGACTTTCTACTTTTTATTCCAATCATTTAGGATACTTTTTTTTTTTCAGGAGAAAAATATAATTCTACACAAGGAATTTAAGTAACTTTACCCAAAACCACATAGGCGAGTGACAAAACAAAAATCAGTATTTCTATTTGAATAAAAGAGATGTGTTCAATTTTTCAGTAAAATATGCTGCTTCTAAGACTACATTAACCTGAGGGTACTACAAAATCAGAAGAAATATAAGGTAACTTCTTAGGACCACTTCTCTCCCAAAAACACCATCAAAACAGAAACCACTCCTCCATACTTCCCTTTGATTTCTGTGGTCCAGGGGGCTCACCTAGGCAGTTGCTATCTTTCATTGCAACTAGAATTTTCCCATTCTTGGCATTACAGCTGCCACATTGCCCAGATGGAGAAGTGAACTTCCTGGCAACATCCCAAAAGGTATTGTTTCCTGTTTTCAGCTCTGCCATTACTTACTACTGATCCTTCACAGACCTTGCTCTTCCCTGGCCCTGCAGAGACTTTGCTTTTTCTACTTCAACAGTGACTGTGTGACTTAGTATAAACAGTGCCCATCCTCTCTCAGCACTGCCCTGGGTCTCTATTTTATTACAGAAACTCATGGTATCACTTTTTGTCTGGATGATTCTTTATTGAGGTCATCTCTCCTTGAGACTTTAGCACTAGTCCAGTTGGGAAGACAGCCTAAAGTTCCCCTTGGATCTGCCAAACTATAGACAGGATTCTCTCTGACTATGGTCCTCTGACCTCCTCTGTCTTAGAGTATTTCCTTTAAACAAACTTATAATAGTAAATTCTTCTTTCCCCTAAAAATGTATGTAAGTCTTTTCTGAGGTACATGCCAGTTTTCAATATAGGAAATGTTTTTCTCCAAGTCCTGGGAATATTCTCTTTGAAAGGAAAATCCTGAGGAAAAAAGCATCCCTATTTCCCAGTTTCTCCCAGAGGGTGGGAACTCCACTTAGATGGGTACCAACTAGGAAATGCAAATGGCCTCTTCACAGAGGAGAGCATTTATGAACTCAAAAATCATTCAATGTACTCAATATCTCATTGACCAACCAGTCTCCTAACGCTCACCAGTACTTTTTAACTAGTTCGCTCAAGGTCTTAAAAAGGCTCTCCCACCTTTTGTTTCAGGGAAGATGAGTTCAGTCTCTCTCCACTATTACAATAGTCTTGAACGAAGTCTTCCTTTCCTGTTCAAATTTGCTTCAATAAATAGGGACTGGAAGACAGTCTCATTGTCTTAGCAACAGAACATATCGGACATGGTGCTTCCATCTAGTAGCACACACCTCAAAACTCCCTTTCCTCAGGATGCATCCTTTCTGCTTTGAGGGTGTTTCATCAAAAGGGAGACAATTCTTCCCCTATCACTTTGATGTGTTAGCCTTAGAACTCCATAGGCTTTTCAGACTCCAGTCAGGTGTCTTTCTAATAAAACTTTGTAGTTTGATATTCAAGTCTGTTCTCAGTTGGCACAGTCACTGTAATGGCAAACCTAGACATGGACAAATTTATCAAATGTATTCACCTTAGGCTCTCACTCTGGAAACATTACCATAGAAGAAGAAAGTCTCAATTAGCAGGACATTCAGTAAATTTTAATGCAGGAAGACTTGTAAATAATGTTCAATTTTATATAATTATATACTCAAAATACATTTTTAAAAATATTCACCCTCAAATTTATTAGTATACCAAGAGGAAAACACAAAAATCTAATGGCATGAAAACACAAAATTATATTGTTGACTTCTAACATGTGAAACAAATTAACTTTCTTTTCCTTCAAATCTGTAATATGATGTTATGCTCATTCAGAATTGTCTATAAAAATATTATATCACCTCTGTACAGTATCCACCAGATATTTGTGGAACATAAAGCTCTGCAAATAAAGTATCATTCAGAGATGCCATAACACAAGAAGCACTTAATTTTTGTGACACCTCATGGCGCCTTTGACATTATTCATGTCCAAACATTGCACATAATAGTAATCTGTTATGAAGTCAGTTCTAAGTAGCTTAAGTCTGGATGGTTCCTAGTGATAAAGAGACAAATGCAAATGATTCACATTGCACACATACTTTTAACTGGAAATGTCCAATTTACTTGTGTTTTATGGAAATCATAACTCAGCATCTCTTTGTTAAAAACATTATTGTCAGTAAATATAAAACACTTGAGTAACTGAAAATTTCCTTGTGCCTATAGAGAAAACTCTATTGTTACCTGCTTGAATATGTCTCTACCTTTATTTATTTGTGGATTCAGAGAAACAGGTAAAGCAGTTGCTGTCTGGTACAAGCCAGTTTGGTTTTCCACAGGAAACACATCCTGACAGCTTCAATAAAAACAGAAGCTTCCAATTAACTCTGTCTTACTCAGAAAGGATAATCTTTCAGCCGAGCCCAGAACAGGAAGAAAGACAGGCAGACAAGACAAGAATAAAAACTAAGAGGGAAAAATCTACAAAGCATGCTTCTTAACTGGGACTGCACATTCAAAACATCCAGGGAGCTTTCAAACAATATTAAAGCTCAACCCCCACCCTAGGGGATTTTAGTTTATTGATTTGGGATAAACTCCAGGTATAGTATTTCTTAAAATTCCCCCAATAATTCTATCATGGACATAGATCTGAGAACTAGTGAAATAGAAGATGCTCATGAGCAATAGCTAACTCTCACTTGGCTATTAATTTACAGGAATATTATTTGATAAGATTCCTTAGCTAGTGAAACTTTATGGGTGTCACAGTGATTTGATAGAATACATTAGCAAAATCAGAGTTGAGACTGTGTCAACAAATGGTCTTTTGCCTACCTAACTTGAATTTAAAATGCAATGGTAAGCAAATCTATTAATAACTAAATTAATAATTATATGAGATAGTAAATTAAATAAGCAAAGTAATAAGTAAATAATATTAAGTAAACCATGAGCAATTCTGTGATTCTAAATCAGTCTACTTTCAAGAGAAACAGATACAGCACAGGATTAAGAAATATTATCAGAACTATGGAAAAGATGCTTTATACTTGAAAAAATGACAGATAATTATACAAACTTCATGACTGCCCTTGAACAACTTGCAAAGTAGTAACCCAAACCAGTCCTTCTTCATCTCTAATAATTATCGCTTTGTAGGAAATTAGCCCGCAAGCTATATAAACAGATGTCATCATAGACTTGTATGCTCATTTGGTACAGGTTTGCTTTTACAATTTTTAAGAAAATATTCTCTATCCCAGCCTGGTATGTGAGTGAGAAACATGCTCAGTGTCTACAGTGTGCAGAACAATAGCCCCACAGATGATCACATCCTGGGTCCTGAAACCTATGGACATGTTTTTTTACATGGCAAAAAGGAATTAAGATTGCAGGTAAAATTAAGATAATTAAGGTTCCTAATCAGCTGGCCTGAGATGGGGGAAGTATCCTGGATTGTCTCAGAGTGTAACAAAGTCCTTACAGGTGAAAGGAGGACAGGAAGCAAGACTCAGAATGATGTAGTTGACAAAGATGCAACAGATTATTGCTGGGTTTAAAGATGGAGGGGGTTTGTGATCCCACACAAGAGGGAGTCCTCTAAAAACTAGAAAGAGACAAGTAAATGGGCTCTCCGCTAGAGCCACCAGAAAGGAACCCAGTCCTTCTGACATGTTGATTTAGCTCAGTGAGACCAATTTTGAACTTCTGTTCTCTAAAACTACAAGATAATAAATGTATATTGTTTCAAGTGACTACACTTGTGGTAATTTGTTACAGCAGCAACAGGACACTAATACAGTGTGTATGGACTTAGGTCTAAATATTTTTACCTCAGATTTGACTTTAGTGGACATCAGTCATTAATGTTCTGGACTTTGGATAATCTGTTTAACTCTTCACAGCTGGGTTGCCTGACTTCCTTCTGGATACTTCATTCAATCTTTCTCAGCCTTTGCCTTTCACTTTTGGATTGATTTCAGTTTCATTTCTTTTCTTGCCTGGAAATCTATACAAATTAATTCCTGGTTAAAAAAAAAATTCCCTTCTAGTTTTATCTAGCCTTCAAGAATACCCCTACCAACGATACCCTTACAGGTAGAATATAGGCACAGATGATCTAGTTCAACATCCCAAGCAGAGCCAAAGCACCATATTCCAAATATCTGTTTACGATAATTACCACAAATAAATTTTATAAACTAAATAAGGCTATAATTTTTCAATAAAGCATTAAACACATGGTAGATTTTTGTTTTATTCTCTGTTCCTTGGAAGAGAACTAGGATGCAGCTGTCCTAATGATAAAGGAAATAAATCTGCCATCTACTGGTAGCCAATGAAAACTACAAGCACAAAGCCTTAAATGCCTAGTTGGTGCCACATAGCTATCATACAGCCTTTAATTATAAAAGTGAAAATTTCTCCTCTTACCCTTTCATTGAAAATAATAACCTTTGTGCAACTTTTTGAGACTCTTAAAATTCATTTCCCTTGTCTCATAATTGCTGAATGTTATTCTACTAGGAAAAGAATTAGTTCTGAGATACACAATTAAATTACGACATAGTCCTATTATAATAGAAAGTTTTTTCATGATCCTTTGTTTTCTCATTGCTTGAGCCAATATCTAAAAGAATCTTTGAAATGAAATTTCTATGTGTGTGCCCTCTCATATGCACATGGTATCCACATGCTTAAGTACATACACATGCCCCCCAACACACACACACACACACACACACACACACACACATTTTGTTTCCATATATCCTTTGTCCTAAATCGAAACTATGAATCTGCTGACTTAAAGGGTAAAGAACATCTTGAGTGTTATTGAAAAACAAAGTTCAGCCTCTGATAAATAAATTAAATTATAATGGTAAAATCAATCCTGTTTTTGACATTTATGTATGTTTAGTTTTCACTGTTGCTTTAGGAAAATGATGACACTATGGTTGTATATATAATAACTGGATTCTCCAATATTCTTTAATTAGCCTTTTATTGCCTGAATTTTTGTATAATTTCTCTGAAATAAAAAAGAATCTATTTCTATAGTTTGAGGTGGGAGCTTCAAGCCAATAGAGGATGTTGATTCTTTAATAATAATTTGCAGTCTGTACACTAAGTGACTAGAACTTGGTGTTAGACATATAAACGAGCTACACAATCATATTTTGATTAGTGTAGGAGGAAGTCAGTATGCATAGAACACAGTATAATAAACAGAATCTATATGCCCTGCCATCTAGAAGTTTCTAAATTTTCCAAATGTGGGCATACATGTAAGAAAGACCTTAAAAAATTGGAGAAAGTTATAAGAAATTGACATGGGGAACCATTCTCAAATGGGTAAAAATATAGTGACATAGGTGTCACCCTATTCCAGATCCTCAGAAATGCAAGTCACCTAAGTGAGAAAAATAAAAAGTAGTAGTTGGTTTGTTACAACAGTTGGCTTTATCCATGAATTAAAATGCAGTCTGTAAAAATAAAAAACACACAAAATTGTAAAAAAAGATTAAATGCAGAGATCAAACATCATGTGGAGCTCCAAATGACTGTGGAAAGAGTAAACCCCATATAGTCTTAGTATGATGACGGTCAATTCTAAAACTTTGCAAACCCTTACATCTTATCACCTGTAGTGATCAGCAGGAAATCTTTTAAACCATAAAGAATCCTGTCCTTGGTCTATCCCCTTCGCACTCCCCAGTTTCTCCCTTTTTAACATCTCTTCTTTTTCCCTTTTATGTACTTTATTCAAATGATTGAAGTAGTTGAGCAAGCAGCACAGCAAGAAACCAAGGTACTCTGTAACTGCCTTTCTGTGCCATCACCAATCTAGAAAAGAAAAAGGTCTCAGGAAATATACACTATATTGATATGCTTATGTGGATGTTAAATGTGGACAAAAGATGACTGAACCTCTAGGTAACATGAAAAAAAAAGGAAGAAATAGCAGACAATAAACATAAATATAAAATATAAAAAGTCCAACGTGGTTCTCTGAGTGATTCATTTGGTACATTTCAAGTTTTAATATTTTTCATAAAACATTACAAATCACAGATATGAGTATATTTTGCTACAACTACTTCAAAAATATTTGCCACTATCTACTAAATATAAAGATGTGTTTATCATATAATCCAACAATTCCACTTCTAGGTAGACCCAAAGGAATACCAGCTTAAGTGTGCCAGATAGGTACCAGAATGTCAGGGATAGTTTATGGTAGCCTACAACACTGTGAGTGTTCACCAACTACAGCAGTCAAACAAGAAGGAACAATACTGATGACTCCAACATAATGTTTAAGGAGGAGGGGACTGTAGGCATATACACACCAAAGCAAGACACAAAAGAGCACAAACATGATTCCATTCAGGTGAAATCCAAACACAAGCAAAAAAGTCATTATTATCTAAGGAAGAATAGATAGGTGATTACACAAAAAAGAATCAATACATTTTAATCATTTTGGTCATTATGTCCATTAGAGAGAAAAACACCAAGAAATCAGGAGTGCTAGGAACAGCAGTGTGCTGTTTCTTGACTGGGAAGGTAATTGCATGAGGATTGTTATAATTATGGAATGTTCATGTCTTATGTACTTTTAAGAATGTTGTTTTAATTTCATTCAAAAAATTTTAAATTCAACAAAGAAAGAACAAGTCAAACAATTATTTGTCCTCAGTACTTCAGTGTGAACTCTGTGAGAATGGGAATTATCTCTATTTGTTCTCTCATATTACTCCAGTACTAAG
The DNA here is from genome assembly GCA_020662805.1 of Glaucomys volans. Classification (NCBI taxonomy): domain Eukaryota; kingdom Metazoa; phylum Chordata; class Mammalia; order Rodentia; family Sciuridae; genus Glaucomys; species Glaucomys volans. Next base: position 55,673 of record JAJEJO010052676.1, read on the forward strand.
CACACAGCCTAGAACAAAGAAACTCAAACAACATGTGATTTGATTACTAAATGGATGAACGAGAGCAAAGTTAAGCAAATAACATGATTTTTTTTTCAATTTTTAATTTGTTATCAATAACAGAAATGATTATAGAAGTTAACATTTATTGAACATTTGCATTGTATTAGGGGTTGGTTTAAGCATATCATTTTATTTAATCATCACAACAAATGTATGAGTTTGGTACCATCATTGTGCTCCTTATGAAGCAGTTGAAGTTTAGAGATTTTAAGTAGTATCTTCAAGGTTATCATCTAGTAAATGGCAGACCTGGGTCTAAAATCCACATCTGTTTTATTTTAACATCTATATTTTCTTATTATTTTTATGAATGGTCTTTCTAAATAAGCTGTATTAAAAACTGAATCAACTAACATAACTATTTTGCTTTTGTTAGGTAATTTTTTCAAGTTTATGATGTCTAAGACAGTACTTTGAAAATACCTATGAAAATGTCCTTCACTTAGCTACCTCCTCTACTGAATAGAACCAGTTCCCATAGTCTCACAAAGCATTAATATTTCCTAGTCTTCTGCTACCCTGACTAGTGCTTGCCTATTTAATACTACTCTAGAACCAATAGAACCACAATTTCAAGAAAAGGAGTACTATTACTGACAACAAAAATAACTCCAGTTACACAAATGGCATGACTCTACATTGTGTACAACCATAGAAATGAAAAGTTGTACAACATTTGTGTACAATGAATCAAAATGCAGTCTGTAAAAATAAAATTTTTAAAAATTGAAGAAAAAAACTAAACAAAATAACCCATTTACCAAAAATATATAGATGTTTTAAAATTAATGGAAATTTTATCTTCTTAAAGAGATGTTTTCATGAACCTTTATATATCAAAAACTAGAATAATTTGACATTTTGACATGCAGGAGGTGCTCAAGACTGATGAGGACATATCAAAAACATACAAGAGCCACCTGTATCTCTTGGTGGTTCCCACCAGTCAAATATTATCAAGCATCAAAACAAAGAGTGTAAGTAAATGGAGAAAGAAAAAGTATTTCCTTAGAGTAGAACCAGATAACCAACATCAAAAATTATGAGAGGGAGAAAATTATTAGTGTTTAGGAAAAGTAGTACAAAAAAGTCAATGAGAAATGGTAATTTTCATAGTCTCAATCTCTCCACAACTTATTCATTAGCTAAAAAGGGAAATGTAGTAAAATTAACAATGGAAAAATCTGACAGTTACCATCTTAACCAAGTGAACAAAGCCAGCATCATCAATATTCAGACAACCCAATATCATGGGCTCCGGGACATGACGCCTTGAGAAGGATACAATATTATTTCTAACATTCCTATGGAAATTGCATAACTTGATTTTAATCATGAGGAAACACACAAATACACTGGCCTGTATTCTCCCCAAATGTGAAAGTCACCAAAGATAGGTAGCCAAAGACTGTTTCAGGCTAGAAGACTAAGAAGACATGACAACTAAATGCAAGAGGCTGAGTCTGGACTGCATCCTAGACCAGGAGAAAGTAACTGTAAAGGACATTGCTGAGGCAACAGACATAATTTGAGCATGGTCTTCAGATTATAAAAGGAGGTTTGGAAATTACATAATCAAATCTTCTTGTTCTTAGGAAATATGTACTGATACATATAGAAAAAGAATACTTTCAAAGTTATAAAGCAAAATTTACTATACTAGAAGAGAGGCATAGCTATCAATGTGTTAATATTTGATAGGTTAGAATGAGAAATAATTGAGATGAGTATAATTAATGGAAATAAACATGCAAACTTCAGGAAGAAAATGTATCCTTTTTCATTTCCACATTGGATCTTTATTAAAATTATAATATAAGCCAGGCGCGGTGGCACACACCTGTAATCCCAGCACTTGGGAGGCTGAGGCAGGAGGATCGTGAGTTCAAAGCCAGCATCAGCAACTTAGCAAGGCCCTAAGCAACTCAGTGAGACCCTGTCTCTAAATAAAATACAAAATAGGACTGGGGATGTGGCTCAGTGGTGGAGTGCCCCTGGGTTCAATCCCCAGTACCAAATAAAAATAAAGAAATTATAATATATTAAGCCACAAGGAAAAACTCAGTAAATTCCAAATGAGCAGAAATAGTGATTACATATCATAACAATAAAGGGAATAAACAAGAACTCAAAACTTTTATAAATAGATATTCAGAGGAGAAGCTTGCCTTCAATACATTACTTATAAATCAGGAAAGAATTAACTGATATTTAACTGATTAGTTAAAAGTTATAATTAGGACAAGAGAAATCTCTGGAAATAGAAGTAAGGAAATCAAAAGATAAATTTAGAAATGAGAATGCCAAAACAATAACAGAAAACAATTTAGAAATGTGAGAGAATATTTTTATAAATCCATATTAAACTATTTGAAAATTTTCACATTAAAACATAAATCACCTGGAGACTGGATCCCTTTTCATATACATATATATGGTCATCCTCAAGCAATTTAGAAACTGATAAGGACATATAACATTCATGCAACATTAAGAGAAAATAATGGTACCAAATATGCATAAATGGTAGGAAATGTAAAACAAGACAGATCAGTCCCAGATCATATTCTTTATTGAGCATGTTAAATTTTTCAGATCGTTTAATCCAGAAATATGCATTCTGTACAATGGACAATAAAGCAAGCCATATTCAAGTACTCCTTCTCTCTACCCCTTCTGTGTAATGGGATATTTATATGCAACAACTGATCATTGCAACAGAAAAAAATATATATATGTGTAGGATAGAATGTGATCATTCCAATATCTCTCATATTCATATGGATTTAGCTGTCAAGAAACCCCCGGAGAGGGCACAGGTGGTAGTACTAATTACAGTTAAGGATCAAGCAATTAAAATAAAATGTAGAGACAAAGTGCAAGAATAACAGAAAACTAACCGAGTGTCTTTGATGGAAAACTCAGAAAGTGTTTCCTTTAGAAGAACAGAGGTAGGATCTAGAGGCATGCTTCTGTTAAGGGCTCAGAGAAGTGGAGGAAAGAATATGCGTATTTGGTTTCTAAGCTTTTCATGGGAGCAAATTCTAGGACAAAGGGACATAAGCATCCCTTCACATTTGGCCTAATACTAGTTTGGGCAAAGAAAAAACATTAAAATTTGTTAATTCCCACTAAATTTCAGAATTAAAAACTAAGGACGTAGATTTAAATTGTAAGCAATTATTTCTTCTCTTCCTAAAATCCTAATTATAAATATAGGATGAAAATCACAAAAAAGTTTACAAAAATCTAAGATACTTTGTTTTCTAATTTCTGGATTAAGGAAAATGTTTAAGTTCTATGGTAGAATAAGAAAAAAAAACCTTCATCAATTTATAGCATATATATTTTAGTGATTTAGCCAAAAAGAATATGAGATACATAATATAAAAATTAAGTTAGCCCTGGAGTACACTTTGAACCTTATTTTACATATTTCCTCTCTGGGAATACAGGAATGGCAGATAAACCCTAGAGGTCTCTCATAGCCAGATCCCCACGTGTGGATTAAATAAATAGAATGCATTAAATTTGCCATTCTATTGAACACTTGGCAATGGGTCAAGTAATACTCTAGATGATTTTCAAGCATTATCAGTAATCCTGATGACAATCCTCCAAGATAAGATTTACATTAGTATTTCTCAGGCAATAAAAGAGGCCAAGTGACCTAACTTTATAAGTAGCAGGGCTGAGACTGGGTCCCAGGTGGACTTGATTCCAGCCATCATATAATTATGGCTCTTTATTGCTGGCCTTATTAGAACCTTGTGAAAGTTAGAAGTAATATGCATAACATACATCCAGTACAGGGAGAGCAGTTACAGGAAAGGGATGATCAGTGATTTCTTTCTAGGTCATGACCAGGTGGAGTTTTGGGAAATAAAACCACCTAGTGTCATTTATCAGTGAATGAGTCCATTTTGACCTCCTGACAACATGCCTAGCTTCTTAACAGAAAGAGTTAATTGCATTTAGGTAATTGAATTTGTCAATAATCCAAAACTAGTCTTTCTCATTCATTTTTTGTGCTCCCCTGGATAAAGGGCCCTGTATGCATTTGTACTTGAAGGAAATCAATGCCTTGAGCTGCCAGGAGCAACCATCAACAGGGACTGCAGCCGAGAAGCAAAAGGATATACTCCAGCCCAGGGCACAAGCTCAGCACGGTGGAATGAACAGAAGGCTACTGCACCTGACCTGAAACAGAACAAGGTACGAGGGATAGACTTCAGTAAAGGTAAAATCAACAATATCCAAAGCTAGTGTGAAATTAGGGTAGAGATGGAGGGAGACCCATGCCTTTGAATGGGGCTCTCCTCATAAATTACACAGCTCCCAAATCACTGGAGACAGGGATCTGCTGACATTGAATGAGCTGAGAATGGAGGGAAGGGGCTTTCTACCTCTGGATGCACATCACCTAGACACAGAGAAAAAGACACAGGGCTGCCATTTAAACCTAGAATTGTCTAGTTTAAATAAGGTCCCAAGGGATGACAGCATCTCTTTCAAAGCTCCGTTCCTGTAAAGGCTTCTGCTTCTTGTTATGCTAATCAATCCTCCAAGTTAGTGTCCATATATCATTATAATAGAGCTGTTCCAAACTGAATTCAATATGGTGACACATTTATGATTCTTTTATTTACTTTAAAGAACATTATGGAAGGTGTGTTTATTTTGTAATGCTATTAGCAAACTGTATTGCCACAAATCTTTAGATAATTCTTTACAAGCAAGATAGGACACTCAGAAGCTATAAAAGGAGGAAAATAAACAAATTTGACTATGCTAACCTATGTTTATATTTCATACATCAAAGTATACTATAAATCAAATGAAAATTATTATATGCAGGAAGACAATACTTATAAAACATGTAATAGGTAAAGGATTAATGGATTCTGACAAATTGGTTTTGTATAAAGGAACACCCAATCAAAAAATGAACAGTGTTCAAACAGGCAAATCTCTGAAGATTAACAATGTAATTGGTAAATAAGCATATTAAAGGAAATTCAACCACAATAACAGTCAACGACACAAGTTAAAACAATGATGAAAAAGCATGTTTTAGCCATTAGAAACTTTTGATCAATAGGGTCAAAAGCTTGACAGGCTTCTGGCCTGTTCTTTAAGAGGATGAGCAATGTATACCTCAGTCTTAAGAGTCTTAAGAGGAAGACTAAGGTATAACAGTCTTCTGAACCCTAAGACATCACAAGTCCTTTTCTTCCTCACAAAAGAGAAGATCCCAGATGAACCAGGCCTCCATCATTCCCACCAAGGGGTGGGGCATTCAAGTGAAGAAACCTTGAATACTCCAGATCCAAGAAGGTAACAGATGAATACCACTAAGTAATTCTAGTTAATGTGTAGCAGAAAAATTGCCCAGCCGATAACTGCTTGAAATATTTTACACAAAAAAACTGTGACCATCTATATATTTTTTATTCAGCTTTTGAAGTAGTTTCTTCTATGAAAATAACCTGAATAGATGCCAAACACTAAACAGCATGTAAATTGAGAACCTAAAAAATCTGAGATAAAACAGGTAAGAAACACCAGAGAAAAATCCAAAATAAATGATATCAAGGTCAAGAAAGAAGAGTATCAAGGAGAAAAGGGGTCAATAGTATCAACAAAATAAGATTAAAAAAAATGTCTATTACATATAGTAATTAGAAACTTCTTGGCAAATTTAATATGAACAGTTTGGGTGAAGGTATAGTAGTGGGCTGAACAGTTAATAAAAACCTAGCAATTTCATTCCTAAGGACATATCATCGAAAAATTCTACATTAGAATATACAGTAGTGGTAGTAGTCATAGGGGAAAAACAAGCAACTCAAATGTTATTGACTGAATACACTAACTGTTATGGTTTGGATCTTCAATGGCCCCAAAAAAGCTTGTTGTAGAGGTTATAATCCACAATCCAACAAGATTCAGAGATGGGAGGTCATGATTAGGGCTCTGACCTCATTAGTGAATGAATGCATTTGATGAATTATTCCCATGAGAGCTGAATGGACTACTGAGTGGCAACTGTAGGCTGATGAGGCATGACTGGAGGAAGTAGGTTATTAGAGGTAGGTTATTAGAGGTCTGCCTTTGGGGACTGTACCTTGTCCCAGGGTCTTCTCTCTCTCTCTCTCTCCCTCTCTCTCTCTCTCTCTCATCTCTATCTCTATCTCTATCTCTATCTCTCTCTCTTTCTCTGATTCCTGGCTGCTGCCATGAACCAAGAAACTTTCCTCTTCCATCCCTTCTGACATGATACTCTGACTCTCCTCAGGCCCAGAGCAATGGAGATGGCTGACCATGAACTGAGACCTCTGAAACCATGAGGCAAAATACATTTTTCCTCTTCTAAGGTGTTCTTGTCAGTTATTTCAGTGTCAGCAACAAAAAGCTAACTAACATAGTAACTATAGCCATGCACAATTTCCTAGATGAATCTCAGGCATGTAAGCAAGTCTCAGAAGACTATGCACTTTCCACTCCATATCTGTGGGTCAACCAAACATGAAGCAAAATTATTTGGAAAAAAATCATTGTGTCTGAACTGAATATAAAGTGAACATCTCAGACAAAAAAATGAAAACTGCCATTTTTTTCTTGTCATTATTCTCTAAATAATACCATAAAACAATTATTTGCAAAGTATTTTCAGTGTGTTAGTTTTAAGAAATATAGTTAAGGTTTAGATATGAAGGATGTTCATGGTCATATGCAAATACTACACCATTTTATAGAAGGGATTTGAGCACCTGGAGATTTTGTTACCTGCTGGCGTTTCCAGAACCCATTTCCCATGGCTAACGAGTGATGACTAACTACTGAAAAGGAGGTCAAATCTCAGAAGCCTGATGTTAGGAATTTACTTTTATCTGTACATTCTCTCATCTACCTTTTTCTTTTTTCTTTTGAAAAAGATAGATTTTTTGTTTCTCTTGAGGTTTGAAATAATGGGCCAGGGAAGCTTATGCCTTGATAATGGGCCAGTGAGAAAAATACACGTATTCCCATTTCTTTTCTTGAATCTAAGACCAAAATAGAGCTACAGATGACAATTGGGAGTATAGAAGATACTGAGCTATGCACTGAGAGAGCAGGGTTGTGACCAGCTGGGAGAATTTCAGACGACTACACTATGACCACTAAAATAAAGTGACCACTCAGTAGGTTAAGAAGTACAAGATCAAGATTGAAAGACCAATTCAGCACGAGTCCTTTTCTCAGAATACTTCACTTTGGCTTTATGAGAAAATGAAGGCTTACAAGCTTGCACTTAAGAATGAAAATGCCAAGAGTAAGTGCACTTGAGAGTACTGGTGTACTTTCCTGTGCTCTTGGATTCATAAGACAATGATTGGGATACAAACATATATGAGTCATAAAAAAACCTTCTGCCCTGTTCCACATATCACGACTGTTCCTATATCAATTTTAGTGGCAAGTATGTAATATCAACAAGACTTAATCCAATATGAGTTCTGGAAATTTGCTAGAGCATAGGTCAGCAGCTGTCTTGATCAGCTACACTATTTTTGGCAGATTAAGTAATACTCTTCATCTCTTTGTGGGAACAACATCCTGAGAACACAGAAACATGAGCCACAACCTAAGTAGCTGCTCTATTGGCACCACTATGTCATGCCTAACATTTGTAAATCCTTCATTACATGTACAGAGAAAAGAACACATTCCTCAAGGTTTAAGATCCATGCCTTAAATGTTCCCCTAGCATGCTCTAAAATATGTCCTTACTTCTACAACAAAATTGCAAATCAGTTCATCCTTCTGGGGGCTCACCTTTGTGTGGAGTGACTCAGGATCCTCTTACAGTGTTTTATTCAGCTTCCATTCTTGCCTCTTAAAAGGAGTGAAGGACCCTAAAAACATTAAGCCTCTGTTTGGACTTGAAGTCGGATTCTGTCTACAGAGAACTTGTTTAATAAATTTTGAACTGCTCTTTCTCAGAAATGCTTTAACTAATTAGAACAAATTTTTAAAAAGACAAAAAAAAAAAAAAGAAATGCTTTAAAGCTTCATTGCCCTGCCCCCTAAGATGCATCTAAACAAGCAAATCTCTTAATAGATTTAAAGTACCATTTTTACCTGCACATTTTAGAATAGGATAAGACCCAAAGATTAAAATGTAATCCTAGATTATGATGTGGGAGTGGGATAAAGTACAAAATTTACCCAGAAAGAAAATAGGCCTATCCTCGTTAAAATCTAATCAGGGTTATTCCCTTTGATCAACATGGAAATTTAGTGTGAGAAGAACTAAGTTTTTTCTCCCAGACCAAAAAATGTTTGTTTACCATGATTTAAAAAGTTATCTAAAGAGGACAACAAAAGAGTATTTTTTTAAAAAGTCTTAGCAAGAACTTTCTGATTTTCTAGAATTAAGAAATGTTCTACTAAGAAATTTGTCCCTAAATTGGTATTATTTGCTTTGCCTTTTCCCCACAGCATTAAAAAATGCGGCAACTCATATGGATGGCTGGTCACTCAAAAACCTTTTTAGAACTTTCCTCAACCATAAAGTCTAATCCAAAATCCTATCTTATTCAATATTACAAAGTCATGTGTTAGTGTGGCAGCTATCAGTTTATTGCCTCTCTGCTCCAATTGCACTCTTCAACACAATACTCTGTGATAAGCTGTGGAGTTATTTTAAACATCACCTCTTTAAAGTGAGTATGCCATTGAGTTCACATACAGAGTGTCTGAGGAACATAACCCAAGAAAGAGATTCTCCTCCATTTTCCAGTGTGGACTGGGGTTCAGCAGTGTGGATGTGAAGTTATCAGCCATAGACCCAAACCCAGTCCCTCTATAACCTTTCAGCCTCTGCCTTGCAATGACACAAGAAAGCAGAGCTCCCAAGCAAGCTCAGGACCTCCTGGCTCCACTGGCATCCAGTCACCTCTACATGACAGTGTGGTGAAGATCTCTTGGCTCCTCTAGCACCCAGATTTCCACTGCACACTCAAACCACCTGTTTCTGACCATTTGCACCACCATCTATATGCTGCCTATTGCCTATCCAGCAACTCCAGCCAGCCTGGACAAACCAACTTCTCTACAAACTTATGGAATGAATCACACCTTTTCCATTCAGTCTGAACTTTTTCCAGATTTGTACTTCCTTAGGTGCTCTTCTTCATTTTTGGTGCATCATGTACAGTGTTCATATATCCCATGCTATTCTTTGACCATAGTAATTTTTATATAAAATTTACCCTATTTCATATACCATGTGGCTTCTATCTTCTGACTGGATCCAGACTGCTATACACAGATTGTCTGAAACTTAGCAAGCTGAAACTCAGTGGGACCTTAGCAAGCTGTCACTGCCTCTAGGAGCTCTGTTTAGCCACTCCTTTTCAGTTTGTGATCCATTTCTATGTCATACTATTTCTTCCCCCAGGCTTTGTGATACTTCCTCTCCTCTTCTGCCTATTCTACCACAAAGCAATCTTTTCAATTGCATAGAGATTAAGCTGATTAGAGCACAGTTATGACATCACACATACAAAATTGCTAATCTTTATAGAATATATATATAAATATAAATATATATGTAGTACAGATATATATATATGCCAAGTACTATTCCAGATACTTTGAATATATCATTATTACTTTTCATAACAATTCTGATAGATGAATATTAGGTTCACAATTTTAGAATGTGTACAATATGACTCAGAGAGGTAAAAAACAATATCACACATGTATTAATTAATGGAACCAGGATCATAAATATGTTTGATTCTAATGCTGTGCTCATTTCACCTGTACTTCAAGCAATTTTTTGCCTTAAAACCACTTATTTATGTCCTATTGCTGTCTGGGCTGGGGGCATTTACATTCTTCATCATGCAAACTCCAACCTTTCTCCCTCCCTCCCTCTCCACACAGAACTTTTGGTAGATAGCTAGTGATACTCACCAATCTGTCCTGGATTACATATACTTTTGCTACACACCTTGAATTCTGAGATACAAATCTGAAAATATACATTCATTTTCGAGCCCATCCTTTCCACCTAAGCACCTGGAACATTACTTATTTTTTTTAAGTTTTCTTCTGGAAGAGACAGGGAAATATATATCTGAAGAAACTGAGTACAAAGATGCATATTCATTGAGAGATTTTTTTCAAATGTATTAATAGTTAAGCTCAAGAGAAGAAGGTGGGTATATACATATGAGTCCTGAAGCTATTGTAATAAAGTACTTTACTTTTTGTAAGAGTTTTAGAAAAGTATATCTATGTCTACAGATGTTAACATGACACAACTACTGTCCTTCATCATATAATTGTAAATACTTCATTCTTTTCTATTATTAAACTATGGGGTACATCAGGGTTTTATATATTATTTTCCCCTATCATTGTAACCCCAGCACAATGTCAGGTACATTGTTGTTTGAAGGATTACCTGAAGACACAGAGCTCAGGCATTTCCTCTTCCCTTAATTGGTCTGATCAGGAGCCTAGCATGAGCATAATCAGGAGCTTAACATGAGGGTGTTAACAGCTATTGGCAATTTGTAATTAGTGAATGTCTGCTATATATGCTTGTTTGTTCTGCATTAAACTTGAGCCTGAATCCACAAGAACCTGGTCTCCCAGCGTGGTGCTGGCGCCATCGCACTCATCCTCCTTACTCCCACAGGCTGCTCCTGTTCCACTTTACAACAGTTGTTGCTCAATAAATATGTGAGAAATAAATGAGCAGAAAATAATTTTTATGATAAACGAAATAACATTTCAAGAAGGCAGTTGGGTAAAATAGCATTTAAGTTTTTACCAAAAAGGTAGGAAAGCAAAATTCAAAAGATATAGGTATGTAAATGGAAGTTTCAATATCTACCAAAATTAAAGGTTATATGACTTAAAGAAATAAAGATTTGGAAAGGAGAGCTATTTAAAATAGAAACAGGAAGGTAATGCCCAACCTACTGGTGATTACCTCTAATCAAATTTACAATGACTCACATTTAAAACCCTCGAGCACTGGAGTAACAGTGACTGCATTTATCTTTCAGCCTGCAAAAGCAAAACAAGGACAACAGCACAGATGAAACAACAAATTTCAGAATACTGGGCATTAGTCAAGAAAGAAATGTGCATTTCATGCTGCTATAACAGAATACCACAGACTAGGCAAATTATAAACTGTAGGAATTTATTTCTCATGGTTCTGGAGTCTTCTATCTGGTGAAGGCTTTCTTGCTGCATTATGTTACACAGAAGACAAAACCGGTGAAGATGATGGGACACCACTCCCATAATGATGTTGTTTTATGACACAGTGCACTCTAAGAAAAGAGAATATTTAGGTGGTTCTAATCTAATCACATGAATGCTTAAAATCAGTGAGCTTTTTGCAGGTGGTGGCAGAAGAGGAAGGCAAAAGAATTCACATTGATTCAAACTGTGAGAAAATATGTCATGTGGTTATTGCTTTGAAGGTGAAGATAACTACATGAAAAAGATCATGGGCAGCAAGAAACTAATGACTTCCCAGGACAGATAGTCAGTAAGGAAATAGAATCTCACACCTACAGCCACAAAGAGTGGAATTCTGCCAACACCAGTGAAACAAATTCTTCCTTAAAAATAGCAGGTAGAGACCAGCCTGGTCAACATCTTCACTTCAACACTGTGAAACTCTACACAAAGAATCCAGTCCAACCTGCTTAAGACTTTCGAGTTAAAGAACTGTGAGATAATAAGTATATGCTATCTGAAATCACTGTGGTAATTTCTTATGCCAAAATGGAAAACTAAAGTATTTACATTTTAAATACTAAAAAGAAATTAAAATTAAAAGGATATGAAAAGATAAAACAAGTTAACACTTATCAGAAGAAAGGTGGAAAGGCTATACAAATAGTGGGGGGAGAAAGTAGATTTCGGACTAATAATTTCATCATGAGAAAAAGACCAATTCATTGGAGGAAACATCAATCTGAAACATTTGTGTATCTAATAACGTACTTTCAAAATACATGAAGCAACAAATGAAAACTGAAAGGAAAAACAGACATATCTATAATTATGATATCGTCATACTGCTTACCCAATAATTTAAAAAATACATAAATATCAGTAAGAATAAAGACTTGAACAAAACTATCAAACAAATTGATCTAATTGATGTTTACAAAGCCCATGAGTCAACAATAGCAGGATATGTAAGCAAAGATAACAGCACAGTTTTGGCACTATTATGAAAACAGAAATAACCGGGAAGGAAACAGACCTCAAACAAATCAGCAGGCTGTCCTCTATTCCTCACCAGAGTCAATCAATCATGCATTAGAAGGGCTCATGTTCTGGGTACAAAAAAGGTCCCCAGTTACAGAAGGAGTCTGAGTTTTATAGTTTACAGTTTACAATAAGGGTGAATTAATCATTGGAGACTGAGGCAGGTTGTGTTGGTTGGGACAGTCAGAAAAGAAGTTGTAAAAACCCGGAACTCATTGTCAGTGGGAGAGTTTAGAACTCAGTGTTCACTGCTTATCTTCCTTCCTCTGGAATCCATTGTTACCCAGAGCTTCACTCTTTGCTTTTCTCCTTCCAGGACTCATCAGCAATGGGAAAGGGTAAAAGTTCAGGGCCCAGCATTTCAGTGTCCACCTCCTTCCTTCAGGACTCACTGTGGTTGTGAAGGGATGTTTGCTTTTGGTGAAGATGCTGGGGATGAACCCTGAATAAGATGAAAATTTGCTTTTTCCCTCCAGGGCCCATTGTTATTGGGAAAGGATTTACTGGAAGAGGATTAATGATTACCTTCCTCCTCCAACTTCCTCCAGATCAGACACTATGGAGAGTTGTCATTTCCCATATCCTGGAGGTTGTCATTTTCCATATCCTTCAGGATATATATCTTTTCAAATTTTCTTCAGACATTTACCAAGATAGATCATATTCAGAGCCATAAAACAACTCTCAGTAAAATTAAGATTATTCAAGTGATGGAAATTATCCTCTGAATATAATAGAATTGAATAAAACATCTATGAAAAGATCTCTGGAAATCTAAAACATTTGGAAATTAAGTCATATGAACAAACTAGAGATCAAAGTAGAAATCAAAGGCAAAATCATAATGTATTTTGAGCTGAAAAAAATATAAACATTACATATCAAAACTTGTAAGAGGCCAATAACCTAGCACCTAAAGGGAAAGCATAGAAGTACATTCATGTTAGAAAATATGAAGGGTTCCAAATCAATAAACTCAGCTTCCACCTTAAGTATCAAGTTAATGAAGAGCAAATCAAAACCCCAAGAAGCAGAAAAAGAAAATTATAAAGTTCAGATTGAACTTAAATGAAATAACAAACAGAAGAACAATAGAGAAGAAATGAGGAACTAAAATGAAGACTTGTAGAAGATCAAGAAATTGACTACCTGAAAGCATTCAAATCCAGGAAAAACAGTAAGAAAAATTACTAATATCAAAAAAAGAGATGGCATCACTACAGCCTCTACAGAAATAAAAATAAATAAATATTATGAACTGCTTTATAACAATAAACTCAACAACTTATATGAAAAGGCAAATTTGTTGAAAAACCAATTATTAAAACTCATGCAAGAAGAAGTAGAATCCAAATAGCCCTATACCTATTAAAGAAATATCATTTGTTCTTAAAAACTTCCCCCTCCATGTCCAGAGAGCTTTTGCCAACAAGTTTTATAAAATGTTTAAGAAAGAAATAATACAAATTCTACACAACCTTTAAAAAGTTAAAATGGAGAAAATATTTCTCAACTTGTTCTAGGAAGCCAGTGTGATCCTGATACTAAATACCTGAGAGGAACATTAAAAGAAAATTTCAGAACACCATTGCTCATGAACATAAATGCAAAACCTAAACATATTTCAGCAAACTGACTCCACTAATATTTTTTAAATATAACATGACATGAACAAGTAAATATAATTACAGAAATGTAAAGCAGACTTGATAATTCCAAATAAATCCATGCCATTCATTATATTAACAATCCAAATAGAGGGGATAAAACATGTGAACATCTCAATAGCTGCAGAAAGAGCACTTGACAATATCCAGTATCTGTTCCTGTTTTTCAAATAAAATTAAAAAAAAAAACTTTCAGAAAACTAGACATAGACGTGACAGCTTTCAGCCTGATTAATGGTTTCTATAAAAAAAACTTACAGCTAACATGGTAACAAATTGTGAAAAAGTAACTGTTCCCCTTCAACTTTAGGAAGAAGCAGAAGTGATTCTTTTAAGTATTTCTATTCACCAAAAATATAAAATCATTTAGAATCAATCTGACAAAATATATGAAATACCTATATACTAAAAACCATAAAACAATGTTGAAAAAAAGACTTAAACAAATGGATATACATGGGTTAGAATGGCTCATGAGTCAGAATGGTTACAATGGTTTTTAGTTCTTCCCAAATTCATCTATAGAATCAACAATCTATATACAGATTCCAAATCAAAATCTAAGCATGTTTTTTTAAATTACTGGCTCATGCTAAAATTCATATAGTCATGCAAAGATCTAGAGATTAAATAATTTTAAAAAGAACAAATCCAGAGAATTAGCACCACATGACTTCAAGTTCGATTATAAAGGCACAACGGAAATACACTGGTCATGGAAACAGAACATGGAGTCCAGAAATAAACCCAGACATATCTAAACCCTGATTTTCAGCAAGGGTCAAAGGCAATTCAATAGAAAAAAGATAATCTTTTCTAACAAACATTGCTGGTATGGTTGGAAATTCATATGCAAATACATGAACTTCAATCTTTAGTTCACACCATACAAAAATGAACACAAAATGTTAAACACAAAATTTTATGGGATATGTCCCAAATTATCCTTCGTATTCATCAGTCAATAACTAAGTCTGAGATATTATTGGAAAAAATTCATATTTAAAATAAATAGCAAAAACAATCATGTAAAAAAAATGAACACAAAGTAGAACACAGACCTAAGTGGAAAACCTAAAACTACAAAATCTATAGGAGAAAAATCTTTGTGATGTTGGGTTCAACAATGGTCCGGTAGATATCTCATACACACACACCCACACACATACACACACACCCTAACTAGATAAATTTGACTATCAAAATCAAAGACATCTGATCTTATGTCAATTATACTACAACAAATGTATTAAAATAAAGCAGTAAAACAGCATAAAGTTAACACTATTTTATTTTACAAATCAAAGAAAATTTTATGCCATCATTATTATTAGAAATAAAGGATATGCAAAAAGTAAAAACAATCTTCTAATAAATGATGTTTCCTCAAATTGAATTAACAGGTTTATTTTAAACTTACTGTATTGTTTTTACTTTCTTAATTTTTCAATGAGAAATAAAAGCATTTTTGGTAAGTAGTAAATTTCCCTGAATAAATACTGGCAAACTACTGATCCTCTGAATTAGTTAAAGAGCATATCTCTTAGCCTGCCTTCATTAAACATTATTTATTGTAACTAGAAATGAGAACCATCATATGGTGCTGGCACTCATGTTATTACTTGCTATAATAGATGCTTAACATTTACAAATCATTGAATCAGTATTTTTGGGAGAATGCAAATTATCCCACAAAGTAGGCCAATATAAATTGTTCTAAAGAAATCAAAGATCCCTTATTATAATATACCCTTGATGGTGTCTTCCCAAGATGTGCAAAGTGCTTTTTTTATCTTTAGGGTGCATCAATTAAAAAATCAGAAATGACCATTTATTGACTGAAACTTAAACACAATCTCATATATGAGAGACAATATAAGAATCTGTCACTGCAAATCCCAAAATAAACCTGCTTGCTTGCCATGTTGGAAAACTTATGAATAACCTCGATGAGATTTCAATTCTGCACACCATTCATTATCTTGCTCTGGTTTTCTTATTAAGATTCAAAAGCCTAAAAGTAGAGTTGTTGGCTGATTTGTTTTTGGCGAAGCTATGGTAACTGGATATCTAATGCAGCAGCTTAAACCACAACAATGATAAAACTTGATTTCCTGATCTATTCTCTAGACACTTCTTTATTTATTTTTTCTTTTTTTACATTGCCCAAGAGGTGCTTTGGGTTAACCTCTGAGATCTCACTTTAAGAAAGTACTTTTAAAGTCGTCTCTAGGGAAAAATATATCCAGAACTAAGACAGAACGTTTGTGCAGGAATTCAGATAGCTCTCTTAGTGAGAGAACCATCTCAGCTCACAGTTGCATGGCCAAGGAGGCTCCATAAACTTAAAGAACTGAAGACAGAGTTTGCACAGTGGAGCAAAAGCTGAGACATCTTGCGGTTTTAAAACAGACCGAGAGAATGAAGAGAAAATGAAGAAGGAAATATTCAAGCCCAGCAAAGCTTATTTTCTCCCAATGTATGCATATGTGATGTGAGAATAACAACTAAACATGGGTTATTAATAGTCTGCAACTTCAACTTTATATGCTATATTCCCTCAGAAAAGTGAGGAATGGAGGCATTCTAATTAAAATTTGAGAAGTGAAAAAAACAAAATATTATTCTGGATTTTGTCAATTCCCCATGGACATAAAAACATGCCATGATTTGAAGCACAGCTAATTAAAAGGTAAGTGAACTTCATCGTAAAAACACAAGCCCAATTCAGCACTCTTTATAGCACCCAGACTGAAGTTTCTAAAGATTAATGAGATCGCGAAAGAATATTCACTTTGTTCATTAAAATCATTGTACTTCTCACAAACTCACAAACAATTTCATTTTAAAGGCAATAGCCAATATGCAAGGAGGAGCACAGTAACTCCTAAAAGCCCCTTTATGGCTCATTTTACCTATTCTTTTTTCTCTGTCATTGACTATCAGGAGAAAATGCTACTTGTTTGAGTAATCTAGCCCACTCTATATTCACAGCTGCCTTGCATGAAGCACTCAGGTAGTAAAGACTATAGTAATAATGTATAAACAGAAACTTTCATACATACATATTTAAATATTTAGTTTACATGCTTATAATGACAAATTTGTATACCAAGAAAGCAACTCCAAGGTTTGAGGGGTAAAACTGAATGATCTTAACTTTTTTTATATTATGCTACTCTTATGAATATAATTTAAGAATTTCTATTATAAAAGCATATTGCACTAAATGTCTTATTATGGGTTCAGCCTTACTTTATTCTGTGGAATGGATAATATCTATACAGCTTATATGTTTCCATTAATATTCATACCCTTACTTAATGAGAGGGGGAAGATAAATAAGAAAAAGGGGTCCTACTTTATAAATTACAGAGGACATAGGAGTTTTCAGGGTATAAAAATGTGTATCTATTTTGCATTTAGAATAATTTTTAAAAATTTATGGCAAAAGTAGTAATAGATACAGAAATCAGAGCATGGTGGCCTGACCTACAGATGTGTTCCTAAAGAAGACGTCAGATAAACACAAATATGAGATCACTAGTGAACACAAAATGAAAAGATAATATGTTCTAGGCAGAGGAAATACTAGGAACATATCAACTAATCAAACTTATTACAATACCCAAATTTTCTTGGAACTTTAACAGTAATGTTCAAACTCCCAATAGCAATTTTGTATTTCTCTGCTTCTCCTTATATTGAAATGATTTTGCTTTGTGACTTTGATACTATATTTATGTAGTTTAATAGAAATTAAATACTTCTTAGAATTTCATCACTGTAAAATAAATTTCATTCTGATGACTTCATCTAATCATGGTTACATGCTTACAAACATATTTGCATCCAAACTGAACAATAAAACACTAATTACCATAGAAAATATCATTCAAGCATAAAGTCAATTTTCTCTTTTCAGTCTTTAAATTTAATTACCATGAATAGACGTATACATGTGAAAACTAAATATGAGACACATGAATAAAAAGGAATGTGGTATAAAATTACAAGACTATTAATATAGAAAAAAGAGTTAAATTTGGTGATAGCTGGAGAGGTTAGAAAATGTAACATAAGGAAAGGAAGAATCAAGAGTGGATTTGAAACAGAATTGGGACATAAATGGAGAGGCATCCTGAGAAGGACAATAATAGACAAAGCCCTGATAGGCGGGTAGGGGCAAGGGGAAATAATCCTTTAGCCAAAACCCATGCTCTCCAGGAACTCACAGTATGTTGGTAGGGGAAATCTGCTTTTTCACCTTCTGCCTTTTGTCATAATGGAACCTAGGATTTTCTCAGGGGTCTGTCCTCTGTTGCTGGCAGATCAGGTGATTTAGACCAGATCACTCCCAACCCCTAAGATAACCATGACAAAGTCATTCCACAATAGGGGAATCATGGGATTGTGGCTAAAACTACTAAAAGAACACTCTGTAGGAACTGCTAAAATTGGAAGAGGTAAAAGCTTGGCAGCCAATTTTCCTCCAAGAAGAGGCAAGTGGTTTATAAATAAAGCCTGCATTGAAGAAAACAGACCCAAAAAAAATAGAGAATCAAATTTTGACATAACCTGAAACCTGGATTCATCTCTGCTCGAAAATCTACCCTTGATTTTTTTTCATTACATGATCAATTAAATTTTCTGTTTTCCAATAAGTAAGTTTTGCTACTGAAAGTTTCTGATTAATTTACTATTTTATTAGCCTAAGCACTAGGAGACAATAGGTCTGGCTGGAACAGAAGGTTTGTGTTAGAGAACAAAGGGAATTAAGCTTGGAAAGACTGGCAGCAAACAGAGGTATTAAGAAATTATCCTGAAGAGTTCGGATCCTATGAAAATTTAACAAAACAAGAGGATCGTTTTAATAATGTAATTTGATAATGCTATGTAAAAAATGATTGAAGAGGAGGAAATCAGGACAATGATGCTTAAGCTGTTTCCCGGGACGAATCAACAGTACTTGTGGACTGATTGGAAAGGGGGCTGGAGGAGACAGTAGGCAAAATTTACTCCCAAATTTCAACCAAAAAATGATTTAAAAATGATCTCCAGTCATCCTAAAAAGAATAGGACAGTGATTCATAGAAATATGGAGGTCAAAAAGAAGACACATAATGGGAAAATTTAAAGTCTGACAAGACAATGAAATGTCTGATTGGAAACATTTACATGGGAGGTAAAAGTTTAGTGGTAGGGGTTTTTTAAAGAAGTAATTTTAAGACATATTGCTGGGGAGATCTTTGAAGTAAAGAATAGGTTCAGATCCCCCACATAAATGGAGAGAGAGAAAAACAGTATGTTAGGGAGACTGTATAATTTGTTTTCAAATGGGGATATTTTGAGAGTAAAGGAAGGCACTCACACTCTATGCCAGGAACATACACTGATCTTAACTTCTATAGAAGTGAAGTGGATGGACATATCTGTTTCCAGCAAAAATGCAGTAGTCCTGTCAGGTATGGTGGTGCACACCTGTAATCCCAGCACCTTGGGAGGCTGAGGCAGGAGCACTACAAGTTCAAGGTCCCTCTGCCCAGACTGTCTCAAAATACAACAAAAATGGCTAGGGATATAGCTCAGAAGTAGAGTACCCAGTACTGCCAAAAAAGTAAGAATAGGAAAAGGCCCATTCCTCACAGTTCTTTCTCCTTACAATAAAACACCTTACAATATGCCCAACAATATTGTTGGGCATAACAACAATATCAAAAGACATAGAAAGTCTGAATAGTGGAAGAAGACCACAGGCTGCCTGGAAATCTCAGGACTTGAGGAAATCAAATGGCACCAAGACGCTGAGTTTCCTTAATATTTTTCATTTCTCCTTCACAGAGCACCTTGGAAGCTGCAAATCTGGAATTATCTCTAGGCACAATAACAGCAATAATAATAAAGCTTTAAAGAAAACCCTGCCCACTTAGCCAAAGGATCTGAAAAGCATGAGAGAAAACATTTTTTGGTAACACTTGCCCAACACCTGTCAGACACCAGTGGAAAAATATCACATTGTTCCTGCCACGTCCTGCACAGCTGTTAATTCAGGTCCCTGGACCCAGTGGTGAGGGGATGGAGAAAAGACAGACACACACACAAAGAAAAAGTTACAGCATGGTGGATCACTAAGAACCCTGGTAGGGAGATAGTGACACAAAACAAGTTCAGGATATTTATTATATAGGTA
Source organism: Glaucomys volans (assembly GCA_020662805.1). Classification (NCBI taxonomy): domain Eukaryota; kingdom Metazoa; phylum Chordata; class Mammalia; order Rodentia; family Sciuridae; genus Glaucomys; species Glaucomys volans. The sequence continues at coordinate 75,890 of JAJEJO010052676.1, forward strand.
TAAACATCAAAAGGTTTTATTGTGGGAAAGTTTCTTCAAAGTAAGCCAAACCAAGGTCATGAGTATAAGCAGCTCAATTATGATTTATCAGCTTGCGCCCATAACTTTTACCCCTGAGCACCTGGCATCCAAACCTCAAGGTCAAGAACTGAATAGTTCCACGGCTGGCAAGAATCTCGTATTGAACAGAGTATCACCATGGCAACTGGGCAGTTTCAAATCAATGCCTTCGCATAGAGAGTTCCCAAAAGAGGCATCACCTCAGTCACAGGACAGTCCAAGACCCATAATTCAGTCACCACTCTTGATAGTTCCCACTGATGTGACCAGGAAACTGATCCTCCACTCTGTCCTCCTGCCCCATAGAATCATACGGGCTGTTTTGATTCCCCAGTCCAGAATCTGTGTTCCCATTCTCCAGCTGGATGGTATCTACAAACCAACCAGAGTTGATTTTCCATTCCCTGTTTGGTGGAAGCAGGCAACTCACTGATTCGTCTACCTGGAAAGTAGTACTGGTGGCTGAAACGGATAAGATCATCCATTTTCTATTTAACAAAAGTGGGCAGTGAATTGATTTTCCTGCCAAGTTAGCAAGGTCTAGCAGCCTGGTGTGCCTCCAACCCCAGGGAAGAAACAAAATGTGAGGAGGTACTATGAGATGAGGCTCCTCACCAGTATGCTTCACCTTCCCACATTCTCAGCCTAAGCAAGTCCCAGCAAATAATTAAGCATCTTTAAAGGAGGCACAGAATAAACTGGATTGGAGGAGAGGTATGACATCTCTGATGTCAGAAGTTTCTTGATGACTGAAACAAGGTGGTAACACAATCTGGTATTCAAGATGATAATCAAAAGTGAGGGAAGTAAAGGGAACAAAATGGGAATAATTGTTCTTCATTTTGATTTAAGTGGTAAATTCTTGATGTCAGTGATAACTTTTTTTTTTGTGTGTGTGTGTGTGTGTTCTGAAATAACCATTATGAAAATTATATAAAATCACAAAAAATTTTTATAAATTCTGATGGAATCCTAAAACATGTACAAGTAACCCACAGGATGGGAATAAAAAAGTAAATAAAAAATCAAAAGCAGAAGAAATGCCAGGCATGGTGGTGCTGGTCTATAATCCCAGTGACTCTCAAGGCTGAGGCAGGAGGATTGGAAGTTACAGGCCAGCCTGAGCAACTTAGTGAGACCTCATCTCAAAATCAAAAATAAAAGATCTGGGAAAATGGCTTAATGGTAAAGTGCTATTGGGTTTAATCTCTCATATTTTCATATATATATGAAATAAAAAGACAAAAAAATAAAATCTCATGCAAAATAATTCCTAAGTACAAATGTTCTGAATATGTCACCTAAAATATTGAGATTAACAGCTTGGGTTAAAAATAAAGAACATGATCCAACAACATCAGGTCTACTGGAAACTCAGTTTAAATATAGTGGTATGGGTAAAATGAAAATAGAGGGATTAAAAAAATAGAACATGTAAACATTAGTACCAAAATAAAATAAAAAGAGGAGTATTGATATTAGTATCAGATAAAGTAGACGTCAGAATAAAAAATTAATAGACCCAAAGAGGGACAAAGTCTCATTTGTCCAGGGGGATGAAATGATTGTAAAGGTTACTTCCAAACAGAATTCCAACATACACAAAGTCAAAACAGATCTGAGAGAAGAAATAGACAGATTCATAGTCACAGCAGGGGATTTCAATAACCCTGCTCTCAACGATTTTCAGGACTACTAATTTGCAGAAGTAGCAGTTATACAACAACACATAAAATCAGCAGGAATACAGAACTGAACAACACAAGCAATAGGATAGAACTGGCATACATTAACACTCTGACCAACAAGTGCAGAACACACATTTTCTTCGAGTACTATGGAGCATTGGTAGAGATAGTTATGTCTTAAGTCATACAAATCTCAATAAATTTAAAAGAATTGAAATCACAGAGTATGTCCTCTGCTCATCATGGAATAAAACCTAAGGTGAACATCAAAGAGTCAGATAGACAATCTCCAGTTTCAGAATAAACAAGATACTGCTAAACAATCAGCGGATCGAAGAGAACATTAAGTTTTCTAAAAAAACCAAATAACTGAATATGATTGAAAAGACAACATATTGAAATCTACAAGAGGCAGCTAAAGCAGGACTAAGGGAAATTCACAGCAGTAAATGCCTAAGTTAGGAAAGAGAAAAGCTCTCAAAACAAGCAAAGATTCTACCTCAAAAAAAAAAAAGAAAAAAAAAAACTAGAGAAGAAGAACAAAATAAACTGAAAGAAAGAAGAAGGAGGAAAATAATAAAGATCAGAGTAGAAATTAATTAAAAACAGGAAAAGAACAGAGAAAAGTAATAAAAATAAATACTGGTTCTTAAAAAATAAATAAACTTGATAAATCTCTAACAAGACTGACAAAGAGAGAAAGATACAGATCAGCAATGTCAAGAACGTAGCCAAAAGAAAATTAGAGCAGATATGATATACCAATTTTTACCCATTGACTAGACAAAAAGCAAGAGTGATAACATCCAGTATAACCAAGAACACAGGAAAATAAACATTCTAATACTCCACTAACAAAATTGTATATAGTCACATGTTATTTTGGAAAGAAATGTAACAAGGCACCTCTTTATCTCAGTAATCTTTATTTTGGGTGTTCATAATTTAGTTTTATAATAATAAACTTACACACAGAAAGATGTCTATTCGAGGCAGTTTATGATAGAAAATCCTAGAGACAAACTAACAGAAAATTAGATTCATCTAAATATCTTTAGCAATACACCTAATAAAGACGAATTTTTGACACGTTCATATTGTGGACCAACATGCAATTATTGAAAAACAGAAGAGTTAAATGAATTGACCAGGAATGATCTGCATTATATACTCTTTAAATTGGGTGAGAAAGATCCAGAGTAATTTGTCTAGTACTATCAAGCAAGACTTTTATTGAATAAACATTAACACCCTAAGTGTATGGGAATATGCATGTACGTATTCATTTGTACAGAGAATAATATGGAAAGAAAACACTGTGACTACCTCAAAAGTTTAAGAATATGGAATTGTTTCACTTGTTACAAAGAGCACAAACTTCTATAATTATAAAATTTAAATAAAAACCAACAAATAAAAATTAACTAAATGACTTTGGAGTAAGATTCAATTCAGTCATTGAACTTCTATGAGCCTCAACTTGCTCATCTGTGCTGCTGGAGAAATACTATATGTTCTATTAGATTGTTGAGAAAATTTAATGAAATAGCACAGGTACAGCAAATAATTCTGTTCATTCTTGTTGACACTGAACAAATGTTGGTTTGATGGGAATGGCTAGCATAGCCATTTTGGAAAACAGTATGAAGCTTCCACATACAACTAAAAATAGAATTGCTGTGCAGTCCAGCCATGCCACTGCTGGACATGTATCTAAAGGAAAGGAAATCAGTATATCAAAGCAATATCTCCACACCCATGTTTATTGCAGCAGTATTCACGATGGCCAAGAAATAGAATCAGCCTAAATGTCCCACAACAGACAAGTAGATGAAGAAAAAGTGGTATATACACACAATGGAATACTGTTTGACCATAAAAAATCTTGAACTCACCTAGAGGAAGGATACTATGCTAAGGAAAATAAGCTAGACACCAAAAGAAAATACCACATGTTCTCACTCAAATGTAGAATTTGTAAAAGTTTATCACACAGAAGTTGGGTATCATAGTGCTTATCAAATACTAGGGAGAGGAAAAGAGAGGGAATGATGGGGAGAGGCTGGTCAATAGGTACAAGTTACAAGTAGAGAGGAGGATGGTGCCCTAGCATCCCACTATACACCAAGGTACAGTTAACAGTAATGAAATGTACATTCCAAAATACCCAAAGAGAGGTTTTTGAATGCTACCACCACGACAAAGAAAGGATAAACATATGAGGTGATGAATATTCTTATTCCAATTTCATCATTCCATGAAGTATACATTTGTCCAATTATCACATCATACCCCATAAGTATACACAATTACTATGTATCAATTAAAAATAAAAATAATTGTTGATTATAAAGTGTAGAGAACTTAGACCTGAGAACCTACCAACTGTTTTTATTTAGAGAAAGGAGAAAGTAGCCATAAGGGAAGCTAACTATAGAATGGGCTCGTACAACAATATTACAGCATAGGAGGTGCGGTTTCTAGAGCCTTGTTATTCTTCAATTCAATTCTTGTTTTCATTTGTTTCCTGTATGACTTGGGGTATTTTTGCCTTTCTGTCTTGGATTTGATGGTAAATCCAAAGAAAATGAGAAATAAATAAATGACATGAAATAGAGTAGAGGAAGACTGAGTGGGAGGGAGAGGGAGGGTATGCGTGAGTACTGGGAAAAAAATCTACCAAATTATGCTCTGCCAGTGGATGACTATGCCTGAATGAATTCTGTTTACACATAATAATAATTAATAAATTAAAACAATAATAATAATAATAATAATAATAATAGAAGGGAGGTTTACAGAGTAAAGCAAGTGGATGGGGGAGGGAAAAGGAAGATGCTGGGGAGGAAAATTAAGCCAATTGTTATGTGCATGTTCCAATGTGGCATAAGGAATCCCACCAGTTTGTATAATTGTAATCACCAATAAAAAGTAATAATAAATAAGTGGATATGGAATTGGTAATAAATATATCTTTAGGAAACCTAAAGGGGAAGTTTCAATATAATAATGGTTGAGGAAGGGAGAAAATTGAGAGTGAGAACATGAAAAGAACGGATGAAGCACCCTCAGCACTGGAAAGTTACTAATGGAAAATAAAAGGTGAGAGAAACTGTTTTCCACAAAATGGGGCCATGCAAGGACAAATACACAAGTGAAAGACCAGGCAGCAATATTGGTAAGTGGGACCACCAAATAAATCTGCAGAACCGGGGAATGATCAAATCCAAGTTGCAGACCTGCAGGATTTGAGTCAAGGAGGTTGAATCTTCTCAGTCTGTGAGAGGAAAGAGAGAATAAAATAATAGGAAGGAGAAAGGGAAGCAAAATACCCTGACGGTGGATGTCTCCTTTTGTGAGGAGTACAGAATAAGACTTTTTTTTTCCTCTGCTCCAGTCTGATTAACATTTGTTTGGGGACTATATGTACTTAATGGTTTGCTGATGGTTGACTCCCTGATTGCTCTTTCTCCAAAGGGGGGGGGAAATGAGTAAAATTAGACTCTTGGGGAAACCCTAATGGTTCATCAGAAGTACACTTTAATGTTCCAATAATTAGGAGTAATTATTTCTGCATAGTTTTGGCCTGAAAACCCTGCCTTTCTGGTCATCAGAGGCAGCAGTCTGAGAAGCAGTTCTGATCTGTAGGGTACACAGCAGAGAAATTCTAGGTGAAGAAGTGTTTTGCTACAGAATGAGCATCACTTTGATGGGGAAATGACAGACTCTTCTCACCAGAGAAACTGTTAGCATCAGCCAGGCTTACAGTTTCAGACCATTATTTCCTTTCTGGCCATCTGGAACAATGATCAAGTATTTGTGTCCAGTTCTTCCCTCCTCACAATTACTTTTCATTATGGTACAGACTCTTTGAAAGGCAATGAATCAATTGGATCAAAATTGTCAAACTGATCTTATTTTATCTCCTATGGCTATTCAAGTAAGTTTTCAATCTTCAGTATTTTGTAATAAGCAAAATAAGGAAAAAAGTAAGCTAGCTCTCTTTACTTCTCAGTGATAATCTGGTTTCTTTGCTTATAAAGATTTTTTTTCTTTCCTATTGATTATGTTAAAAAATCTTTATAATTTTGATATATATGATCTAGTGATTCTGGAAGTAAAAGGTGATTCAGTCTACATATTGCTTTATTGTCAAATGCTGAGCAAAATGTGAGACTTTAGGTTTTAAATGTCGTTAAGCCTTCACAAAGAGAAGAATGTAGGGAATAATCTTTAAGTGTGCTTTGGGTGTGTAAAACTTTATACACATGCACACACAGACACAAATGCACACACATGAATAAAATCAGATTGCCCTGGTTAATATTCTGCCTCCATGGCCTATCAATGTGATGTTTTACATAATGAGGAGGGGGTGAAATTGGAAGACTTTGAAACATTTTAAAGAGATGATTTTTCTTATTAATAACATAATTTGCAGTCAAGATCTGATTCTTTGACATGAACTCAACAACTATATGTCATTGCTATTTTGAATGGGACTTTTTCAACTCCATAGAATGATAAAATCTTCCAAACTACCACTCTATATTTCTCTGTATTTCTTCATCAGTATTGGACACATGTGCCAGAAATCACCTAACAATTTGAACAGAAAAGGTTGTACAAAGAATTATTAACATTTTACAAAGATTAATTTAAGAAGATCCAAGTTCAGTGGCATACACCTGTAATCCCACTGACTAGGAAGACTGAGGCAAAAGGATTGAAAGTTCAAGGCCAGCTTCAGCAACTTAGTGATATCCTAACTCAAAACAAAAATTAATTTCAAAAAAAGGATTGGAGGTGTAGCTCAATGGTAGAGCACCCTTGTATTCACTCCCCAATACCATTTTAAAAAAGAGAGAAAAGAAAAAATAAATTAACCAAGAAGAAATAACAGAAGTCCCAAAATATTCTAGGACTGGCGATATATACCTAAGAAAGGACAAGCTTGGAAATGGAGTGGTTCCTTCCTAGAGTGGAGATTCAGATCTCATTGAAGAAAGTGACATTGTAGCTTACCAAATAATAAAGAAAATGTCTAGGTTATTCTGTCCCAGAGTTTGTTGAAAGTCAGTGGGTCAAGTGTAAAAGCAGAGAACCATCTTCTGGGGAGCCCACAAAATTTTTCAGAAGGTTGTACACTAGGGATGCTGAAGTTTGGGGGGAAGCTAATGGGGGCACCATCTGGCCTAACCTGGAAAATACTAACAGGAAACTCAACAAAAGGTCATCATTGGAAAAGCTCCAGGAAGTGAGCTGGGATACCCTTCAAACTCTTATTGTAGAAGAGAAATATGATGCCCACAGACTTCAACCGGAAACCAAGGGGCCCTGAACTCACTTCTAGGAAGCTGTGTATAGTGTAACTCACTGAAACTCACAAAACCACGTGCTTAACTCACTACAAGTGGGCTTCACTGGGAGTCCTACCTGCCAGCCTAGACCCACTATAGCAGAGAGAGGCAGTGCACACCCAACCTGGGCAGAGAAAACCCCTCCTCCATCCCCCTTCATTGTCCCTGTGGCATTGCTAGGTTAGCATTGTGCCAGGTGGCAAAGAATAAAAGTTGCAGGCTCAGAAACAGGGCAATAAAGGGTAAATTTGGAACAAAGAGGCAATAAACTTTTAACTGGTACAATCTGATTCACCAATACCCAAATGAAGAAACTAGTAATACATTCACCATCACCTAAGATGTCGAGATTCAACTATGCACTGTCAGAAAGAATAAGAGCCTCCAGGAAGAAAGTAATGTAATGTATACTGAAATGTATATACCATTAAAATGATGCTATTTTCTAGAAGAACCGTGACATTTAGCTTATGTTTAGATTAAATCAGAAGACATAAATGATGTTCCTTTTATAGGACAATTCTTAAAACAGACATGATTTCATATAATGAGCATATTGGAAATGCTAAAACATTGGCACATGTATCAACTTCACTAATAATATTCCAATTACCTGGCAAGGAATCAACATTTTCTGATAGTTTCTTTGGACCCCAGAGTCTACATTTCAATGTTCAGTGAGAATTAATTCCAGCAAGTCTGAAATTCACCTGATTAGTTCTGGCAAAGTACCTATAAGGTACTGATCTTGGCCAAAGCATGGACAAACCAATTAACAAGGGTTTTTTCTTAATTTCAACTAAATCTTAGGTATCTCTAGATCATTCCTACCATCTTGTCAGCATTCTTTATTGATAACAGTGAGATTGGCGATTTACACCTATCTTGGCAAAGACCCCCATGGCCTGGGTGTGGAGTGGTCTTCTATTATAATGGCTGGTTACCCTTATACCTACCCAACCAATGGATTCTAAGAAACTCTGGCTAGCATCTATTTTGGGCACTCTGATTCCAAAGTGTACTGTTCCCCTGTCAGCATTTTCTAATGAAAGAGAAAAAGTGTTCCCAATATGACCCTTACAGAAGGAAAGCAATTGGAGGTTACATGTGGCCTTTCTGGACCCTTTGTTGGGAGACAGCCTTTGGCTGTCAGGCATATCTTTTTTAATGATGTTGCTACAGTGTATTCCTTTCTTGAAACAAACTGTAGATTTATAAGTATTGTCATTTGGGGTTCTAACCTTTCCTTAGCAACTAGAGTCTGTCTAGCAGCCATTGTTAGTGCAGCAAGGCTATTTTATGGTATAATAATTGCTGGACCTCACAAGGTGAATGATAAAATTTCCAAATGTAGAATAGGTTTTAACCTGAGAGAACCACATGGGAAAAAGTTTTATGAGAGCTATATTTTCAAGAAACTCAGAAATTTTCCAGTTGGCACTCCCCTCTTCCCTTGTTTGAAATTCTTTAGATATGACAACTATTAACAGAATCCTACATCCCAACATGTTGCCTTTAATATTTCCAAGCCAGTAAGTTTTTGTCATTTTTGTAATGAAACTAAAATGATGAAATGTGTTGGCTCTGGGCTGCATTTTTCCTTTTTCTGAAAATCCAAATATTGAGAACAGTTTGCAACAAATGATACTTATATTTCTCATCTCAATTTTTCCACTAGTAGAGAAAAGTACTGTCACTACACCTCCTTGATGACTATATGAGGAGTTCACTGGATTGTCTTGGTTTTCCAAAGGCCCATCCCTCCCAATAAAAGACATTATTTCATCCTGTATAGACCTCTGCCTTTCCTTTTGCAGATATTGTTTCTTAAAGCAGTGTCTGTGAATGTTTAATCTAAATTAGGATGCAGAGTGAAGTACTGGACATTTTCAGTATTCTGTCATTTTGATAACATTCAAATAATGATACTTATCCTCTTTTAAAAATAGATATGTAAGCTAAGGTTTGGTTCAGAGCTTAAATAATAATGATATTTAAGTCTGAACTAATGAATTAATCAGATGTAATTTTATCCCAGTCATTGTTATCAAGTCAAAGCCATATTTTAATTTATAAAATTATCAAATATCAAATTCATTGGTAAGACCAAACTTCAAGCCATTACACCCCTAGGAATTTCAGATGTGACAGTTTGAGAAAGAGCACAGTAGGATCAAGACCTACTTTGATGTACAGCAGTTGGAAGGAGAAACATGATCAGAAAAAGAAGTGGTCTCAGAATGGCTTCTGTGTGGATGACGACTGAGACCCAAATCAACACTTCTCAACTTCCTCAGTAAAATAATACAAGCAACCTACAGTAGAGATGCCAAAATTGAATAGATCCAACAGAAACTATAACATTACCTTCATCTTCATCTCCTGCTATAGCGTTTACCTTTGGAACCTGAGGAGGGAAATTAGGATGAGGGCAATTGGCTATTTCTACTTTTTCCCTATTTGGTCCAGTAATTAAGTCCCTTTCCTCCTTTTCAATTGTTATAGTTTATTTAATTTAGTTAATCCATGAAGGTACAAGCTAGAGAAAATTGAAATAGTCACCTTATAAATCAAGTGAGACCACAAACTATACACAGCACATTTCAAATTGCTCCTTTAAATAAAGTTCTTACTGTAAAATATTTCTACTTTATTAAATTATAAAGGATAGTGTTCACCTTGTAGAATAATATTATTATTCTGAAAGAGAGTTTAGAGACTGAAAATATATGGTGAAATCAACAAAGCAATCCTAATTGTAGATAAGTATAAATATTGGTATAAAAACGCCTTCAGAATGGTTGCAAAAATCTTTCATCCAGAAATCCATCATTGTTAAACAGAAATAGTTACTCAGTAAATAGCCTTTCTTTATGATTTTCCCGCAGTGTAGCTGGAAAACAGAGCTTAATTGATAGGGTTAGCAGTTACCGAAAATAGATATTCTCAGTAGAAGACATTTCTTCAATTGCCATAGTCAGCTTGCTATCCATTGTCATCAGGCATAGATGAAAAAGGAAAAAGGGGAAAATCAGCAAACTGAGACATTAGCCTCAACCTTTAATTAGACCAGTGTGGTCGCTGATCCAGCTCCCAGCGATGCTGACTGACTGTATAAACACAAGTTACTCGAGTTCTCTGGACCTCAGTTTTTTCACAAAAAAAAAAAAAAAAAAAAAAAAATGAAACCATACTGTGAATATTTGAAGAATTTAAGTGATGATTCATATAGAGTACATGATACAGGGCATATTAAAATCAGTGTTGATGCCATTATTTTGTTTATCATTATGACTCTTCTGAGTTTTAGGCTCTGCATCTTTGCCTCACCAGGCCACCATTGGCTCGTATATCAAGCACAGGGATGATTTTGAACTACAATTTTTCCAACCAGCACTGGCCCTCTGAATCGATGGCATTTTTCTCTTATTAAAATTTAACAGGACAGAGGTCACTCTCTTGGAAAAAAGAAACCTGAGACCCGAGCTGATCTGTGCCCTCTGAGGGTAAGACTGGGTGTCATCTTCTTGAGTTCACAGGCAAGCTTGTTTATTCCACTCCTTAAAATGTTTCTAATTAAGAAAGGCTTGAGTGGTCAGTGTGGCCATGGAAAGCATTCAAGGCTTGAGAATCAGTAGGGAAGGGATAAATATGCTCCATTATTCATCAAACATTAGTATTTACCATGACTCCAAAAGAGTATATGAATATTTTGCCCATTTTTCTACAAACATTATTTTTAAAGGAAAAAAATCACATTGGAGTAGATTAGGTTGCAGATAAGAATTTGAAAGATAAATAATAGACATTAAATTTAGAATTTCAAAACTAGTAAAATTAATCAGGAATGTTGACATAAATGCCTAAATATTGAGTAGAGAGGAAGATAACAATTAAATTAGACTCCCACCATATGCCATACAAAAATAAATTCTACATAGATCAACCATTCATATTTTCTAAAGTAAATAAATAAATTTTACAATCAGAAAGTCCTTTCTTAACATATCACCAAAGTCAGAAATAGTATAGGAAAAGACATAAATTTGATTATCATCCCCAATAAAGTTTCTCTGTGGCAGAAAAAAGAGAGTTTAAAGTTTAAAAGATAATTGTTCAATTTTGGGAATATGTTTCACAGAATACCAGAAAATCAACCTGTCAATACCATTTTGGGTGAAATCTGGACACCATTTTGAAAGTACCACTGCCATGAATCCAGAGATATCCCAATTCAATGTCAACCCAAGCCATTCCTACCCCTGTACAGCATTTCCAAGGGATCCTTCCACAAGGAAGCAAAGAGGAAGCACATCACACTACTACTTATTAATAACTAACATCTTTGCAAGGAATTCATATTACAAATTCACTGAAAGTTGATTGAGAACACAAGCCATGATTGCAGGATCTCATCAGGACCTCTTAATCCTCCTATCCTTACTTTCCAACACCATCCCATTTCCCAGAGTATTCTCAGGAGTGACTACATAGAAAAAGGAAGGAAACGGGCCTTTACAGTATCCCTGGTAATTTGTAAATTCTCCTATAAGGAATTCAGGCAGGAATGACAAGAAATTGTCTTGGCTTTGAAGTTTTAAAGGAAGAATGATGCTCTGGCCTCTATACTCCCATTGTACAATAACCTAACCTGTCTCCATCTATGACAGGCTTTCACAAGACATATTTACAAATGTTTCTCTCTTGGAGAAGAGTGAAAGAAAAGGGGACAACATAGTGTGCAGAAGACATTAATTCTCTATACCATCAGAAGAATGACTCTGAAATCCAAGAATTCATTCTGAGAAAATTATACATACATCTGTTCTCACTAAATTCTGAGGCTATACCTAATCAGAGTACAGAAGAGTCATTTAGAATATGGCCCTAGAAGTAGCACCTTGTGTCTATCATAACTAATTGTGTGAACACAAGTTCAAGTCTTAAATTCTTAAGCTCATTCTTTCATTGTTAAATTGAAATTTTTACCTCTATCGGTTTGGAGGAGATATAAAATCAGATACTGTAAGAAAACTCTGTTTTATGCTCCCCTTTACAATAGTGTTTCTCACTGAGAAACAATTCAAATTCTAGGTTTACTTCAGTGCCTGGTACACAGTAAAAAGACAATAGATGCTGTATATTTTGGTCTGTTACCATTGCTAAGAAAGTATCAAGCTCAACAGCTAAACTTCTACAATTTCATCCAAAGTTTAGCATACACAGCTTTTGTACTAGGAAAGAATCTGGCTTGATTTCTGATGGATGCTCAATATGTTCTATTTCATTGATGAATTTTATGTTCAAATCTTGTAATCTGAGGGGAAAATGTTCTGAAAAAAAGTCTTTGATCTCCTCGTGTCTTGTCACTTTTGATTTAGTGACTTGTTTCTAAGAAATAAAACATTTTCTCTGGAATTCAGTGCATTGGCTTTTAGTCCAAGTCCTTAGAAAACTTTTGTAATGTTGAAATGACTGCTGGATAGGTGAGACTCCCTGTGTATGCCCAGGTCAGTCCTGGCAGTGCTACCAACTACCTGTGGTTGAAAGCCAATATTAGCATATCCCTGCAGACCACTGGACATACAGGAAGTCCTCCTGGAAGCAACAACAAAAAAAATGGATTGGTAGGTTTTCTTTAGATAAAATAGATTTTAGCTTTCACATTGCACACTCTAAGCCCCCCATAAAAGTCTTTCTCTCTTCTATTTCCTATAGTGATACTAAGCAGGAAAGTTATTACTTTTAATGTATGTGTAGGTGACGTTTGCATGGAACAAAAACGTAAGTCTCTACATCTTTAATCTGCCTTGCTACATACTATCTCATAGTATCTGCTGTATGGATAAGAATTTTGCAGAAGGTACATGTAAAAAGTATAAGGCTGGCTTAACCAGTTCACTTCACATTCAGCCACCAGACATGGTCAAAGTTATATAAAAACATTACCCAAAGTCACCTTATAAATCTTGTGCAACTGAGATTTCCAACCTGTTATTTGAGAAAAACTGCTTTGATGGCACATTTAAATATATTTTTATGTCCAAACCTTTGTCTTTGTTACAGCTAAACCATGGAGTTGATGGACCATGGAAGAACAAAGAAAAGTCATTCTCTGTTATAACTCACATTACACCATGTTCCCACAAGTAACAAAAGAAAAAAGAAAAAAGAAAAAAATGGGAACTTTAATGTGCAACTGCCCATCTGAGTCAAATGAGAAATACAGCAGTCCTTCACACAGCAAAAAGGGCTAAGCTGTTTTGATACATGAACATAGCTCTATTTTTATTTTAAAGGAATACAAAGATGGCTGATTCACACAGTAATCTAGGCTTTAACATTTCATTCCTTTTTAGTTACTACAGAAACTTAAAATCTAAAAAGTTGAACTGTCAGTGAAGCAACACATTCTTTTCTTGTTCTTTCACAACTATTTTATATTAAATGCATCTCACGTAGTAAAGCTTTTTTTCTCCCCCAGAGAATCTGGCAGCCACAAGACTTAGCCTTCCTGCTATCTGTGGGTGTCTCTGAGCAGCAGTCAAGTACTCAGAGAAAATAATGGAGAAGTCACCAATATGTTCTAGAAAATCAGTCTAGCAGCTCATCAGAAATTTGGCATAAAGAAAATTAATTTTTGAAATCTTTAAATACTTTATTTAAACTCAATTTTGGAGACCAAAGGGGAAATCATACTTCTAAAATGTCATATAAATGAGTTTCATGGTCCATTAAAATCTTTTTGCTGTTGTATGATTTTTTTGTATTAAAGTACATTAGTCATGAATACAGTTTCCCTCAAAGATCCTTTAAATAAAGAAGCAGAAAAGAATGGAAAGGGGAAGGAACTGATAGACAATCAGAGTGCCTTGAACATGGCAAATACTCAACATATGGGAGCAAAATAACAGGTCAGCACTGTCATTCATTTCACAGATTGAAAAAGTAAGGTTCAGGAGTGAAGTTGTCCAGACCACAAAAGTAGAAAATGCTAGGAAGACAGTATAATGTTTATTTCTCAAGACCCAACGTCTGTAATGTTCAATAAGTTGTGTCTTCTAAGAACCCGTGTCTGGACTTTCTATAATGCAGATCAAAAATGTTTTAATCCTTTTTGAGGAACAAAATAAACATAGTACAATTATTCCATTATGATTTTGTATGAGGTTCATCATGCAGATACATATTCTCTTCATCATCCATGTTGCACATGAATGTTTGGGATATGTCATTAGAAGGATAAGAGGTAGATGAATGAAGTTGAGAAATGTCAGATAGTACCACACAAAAGATGGCTGCTGAGATGACAGGGACTGTGGGCTGGCTAGTTTCCGTTAGATGGGGTACAGTCAGAACAAATCTGCGAATGGCATTTTTAGTTCACAGATGCTTAGAAGTAGGTGCCTTGCCCATGGTCACACAGCTGTTGAGTAATAAAGCTGTGATTTGAAAGCACAATGTTTCTTGCATTCTAAACTATAAGTTTATAAATAATGTCAGATACACTATTACAGCATTGTTTTAATTCTCATTAAAAAGATATTTGTTCATATGTCAAAAAAATCCATTAAAGAAAATCTGTATGTGTTTTTTGTAAGCTATAATCCTAGTGGCATTTTTTTTAAAAATAAGCTATTCTAGTCTGCACTGTTTTGAAAGGTGTCAAATTAATGACTATGGTATATGAAGCTTTTCTTGTTTTTATTTAAAAAGATGCAGCTCAGATAGCAATGATTGCAATTCCCTGTGTCCCAGAACATATCACCATGTTTCATGTTTCTTGCTTTTGCATATGGAAGGGTCACTGCCTGGAATATCTTCTCTTTCCCTCCTTACCTGTCTGTCAAATTGGTTGTCACCATTTTAAGCCTTAGTTCACATTTAAGTTCCTCCAAAAAAAATTTCCCTGGCCTTCACACTTGCATTGCTAATTGCCTCATTTTTCTCTGGGAAATATCTGTTCTTTGTATATATTTACATTGTAGTTACCATATAATACAATCATTTATCAAAGTGTCTATCTTCCTTGCTAGGCTAGGAACTTATTGAGCACAGATCGGTATCTTAGGCATTTTGCAAATGACCATATTTAGCAGAGTGCCTAGTACATGAAAGGTAATAATAATTTTATGCTACTGAATTACTCATAAACTACAAAATTAACATACTATTTAGGATTAGTTAAAATGGCATAATTCCTCAACAGAGTTATGAGACATTCAGATGAGTCTTCATATCCATAGATATGAGATATAAAGAGATTATGAGATATGATTATGAGATAGTTTGAACTTTATATAATTACATGATATTGTGATGGAATATATGAGATATGATGGAATCAAGAAAGAAATGTATTCATACTTTCTACTCTTTTACAATGATTGCAATAATATCTTATGGTTTTAGAAAGACTTACAGGGACTGTTTATCCTGTTGCCACTTTTACTTTCCAATTAAATTCTTAAGCTTAAAACTAGCCATTTATAACTTAAATACTACAACAAGGATTTTAACATTTTGAGTTGGTTTGTACTTACTACTTTGAAAAACATCATAATGTGAAGTTTTTCTATTTACATTCTCTAAACTTTAGATAATTCTAAAGCAACTAATCTAAAAATAGACTTATTCAAATCTAGGATACTTAAAAGAAGGACAATTAATAGTTCCCAGCTAATTATCATTCTAATCAAGGAAATAGTAGTTATGTGATATCACACTCTTTGCCTTCTTTTTACTACTTTTGGTTTGTAAATTAGATTTGAATAGCACTTTTGACAAAGATCACCAACTGTACATGCAAATTAGTGTTGCCTTTGAGCTTAACTGCTACTCCGCTGGCGCTCCCCAAGCAAATAACAAATGCAGTCAAATCTTCCACAAAGCTAGCATGAAGTACACCCAGCCCATCTGACATTTCAGTAAGCACCGCTCAGAAAATCAAGAATACATCTGGGTAAAATCACAGAATAGTTGGAACTAGCAGGGTTTCCGTCAAGGCTTTTATTTTATAGTGACTTCTGATTCCTTAAAAACATACATCAGCCTTTATTCTCCCTTGAACGCATCATCGTTATATTAGACATCAGCTTAAGAAGATCCTTGGCACTATTTGGAAGGTTGCTCGTTTTGTCTGAATTGCATTTCACTGACCTCCCAGTGGGTCCACGATTTCACACAGCTGGCTCTGCCCTCTATGTTCCCTTAGAGTGTGAAATGGAAAAATGCAATGGCCATCCAGGTACAGGAACCTCACTGTGAAAATTCTGGTTCTTCTCATAGTGTTCATCAAGACAAATTGGTTTTCTGGCAGGTCATTCTTGAAAGTAGACATTAGTACATTTGCTGGTGTGTTTTGGTAATTTTCCATGTTCTCATCTGTTTGAATGCTTCTTTGGCAAATTTTTTCAGTTCTGTTCATTGACCACAGATGATTATAGAAATACAAGAATAATTTCTTAGCCACTACTAGTCTATAAATTAATTTTGTTTAAACTTTAGTTTCCTAATGTTGCTGATAGTGTTTTTGACTCCTTGGTGTAATTTGCCACTGAATGCAAATTCCAACACCAACCAAAAAGCTCATTGGTTTATGTCTCTGTCTAGTGTGAAATCCAGCAGCTTTAGAGTCTGGGTAACTTTAGAGAGTTGACTTAGTTTTCACATCCAGGCCTTCACTCATTCATTCAGCATTTAAGAGGCAACTTTATCTCCCAAGTTCAGTATAGAAAACATAGTCATAATATGTAGATAGAGATAGTCTTAAATAGAAATTTAACATAATGTGGTAGGCAATACAATAGAGGTGATAAACTGATTCGACAAGTAGATTAAGTGACTATGAGTCAAAATTTCATTCAGAAATCACAGAGGTATGGTGAATCCAGATGAAGAAGATATTTCTTTGAAATATTTATCTTCTAACTGGATTAGTTAAGCTAAACTACATTGTTTCTTTGTGTTTAGTTCAAAATAAGTGGAGGCCAAGGTGCTGCGGCTCCTGGTGAGATCTGGCCTGGAGCGGAGACAGCACCAGCTCCAGTGGGGAGTTTAGGCCTTTCAGCGCTATTTTACAGCTTCCATGGCAGAGTGACCATCTGCCACCAACTGAGCACCCAGCGAGGAGCTCAGGCCTGCATGGGCTCTCAAGCCCAGTGTCTCCATCACACAGTTCTGTGCCCCCACCCCAACTTGGTCTGGTACCCAGATCCAGACCCTGGCCCAGGGTCTAACACCTTGCTGTATCTGAATGTCTATCAACACCCAGATTGTCTCTGCCAAGAAGCATTGATCATTCCCAACCTGGAGGTAGTGGGACAGCAGCTTTCTTGGGTCACCGCTTGATCAAGCACCTCTCAAACATCAGGTGAGTTACTGGAAATCTGCAGAGACATTTTAAGTCTTTACAGGGAAATTGCAATCCCTCTGATTCCAACTACTAGAGGGGAAGATAAACGGGCAACATGAGAAAACACGGGAAGAAAGTGTCCCAAACAAATCTAGATATATCAAGAGAACCCAAAGACAGCATGGTACAAGGAATGACAGAAAGGGAGTTCAGAATGTTCATAATTAAAATGATCCAAGAAGACAATGATGTGATGAGAGAGCAGATTCAGGCTATGAATAATCAGCTAATAGAGCAATTGCAGGAAGCAAAAAATCATTTCAATAAAGAGATAGAAGTTCTGAGAAAAAAACAAACAGAAATACTTGAAGGAAACAAGGAAATGAAGGAAATAATCAACCAAGTTAAAAACTCAATAGAAAGCATAATTAACAGAATAGATCACTTGGAAGACAGAACCTCAGACAATGAAGACAAAATATTTAATCTTGAAAACAAAGTCAAACAAACAGAGAAGATGGTTAGGAATCATAAGCAAAACCTCGAAGAAATATGGGACATCATGAAAAGACCAAATTTAAGAGTTATTGGGATTGAGGACGGCACAGAGATACAAACCAAGGGTATGAATAATCTGTTCAATGAAATATTATCAGAAAATTTCCCAAATATGATGAATGAGATGGAAAATCAATTACAAGAGGCTTACAGGAAACCAAACACACAGAATTACAAGAGATGCACACCAAGGCACATTATAATGAAAATACCTAACATAAAAAACAAAGATAGAATTTTAAAGGCTGCAAGAGAAAAGCATCAGATTACCTACAGGGGGAAACCAATACGGATATCAGCAGGTTTCTCAGCCCAGACCCTAAAAGCAAGAAGGGCCTGGAACAACATATTTCAAGCTCTGAAAGAAAATGGCTGCCAACCAAGAATCTTATACCCAGAAAAACTTACCTTCAGATTTGATGATGAAATAAAATCCTTCCATGATAAACAAAAGCTTAAAGAATTCACAAAGAATGCCCTACAGAACATTCTCAACAATATATTTGAAGAGGAAGAAATGAAAAACAACAATCTCAGTCAACATGGGGAGCAATTACCCTAAAGAAAGAGTCAATCAAAGGAGAAACAAAGTTAAGCTAAAAACTCCACAAAAACTAAAATGGCAGGAAATACAAGTCCTATCTCAATAATAGCTCTGAATGTAAATGGCCTAAACTCATCAATCAAAAGACATAGAATGGCAGTTTGGATTAAAAAGAAAGACCCAACAATATGCTGTCTTCAGGAGACTCATCTCATGGAAAAACATGCCCACAGACTAAAGGTGAAAGGTTGGGAAAAAACATACCATGCACATGGACTGAGTAAAAAAGCAGGAGTTTCCATCCTCATTTCAGATAAAGCAGACTTCAAGCCAATGTTAGTCAGAAGGGATAAAGAAGGACATTTCATACTGCTTAAAGGAAGCATAAATCAGCAAGACATAACAATCATAAATATTTATGCACCAAACAATGGTGCATCCACGTACGTCAATCAGATCCTTCTCAATTTCAGGAATAAAATAGGCCAAAACACAATAATACTGGGGGACTTAAATACTCCTCTTTCACTGTTGGACAGATCTTCCAAGCAAAAATTGAACAAAGAAACCATAGGACTCAATGACACAATCGCTAATTTGGACATAAAAGACATATATAGAATATTCCACCCATCAAAAAGCGAATACACTTTCATCTCTACAGCTCATGGCTCCTTCTCTAAAATAGACCATATGTTATGCCTCAAAGCTATTCTGAGCAAATACAAAAACATAGAGATACTACCTTGTATACTATCAGATCATAATGGAATGAAATTAGATATCAATGATAAAGTAAAAATAGAAATTACTCCAAGACCTGGAGATTAAATAATATGCTATTGAATGATACATGGATAACAGAAGACATTAGGGGGGAAAATAAAAGATTCTTAGAGGTCAATAAGAACAAAGATACAACATATCAAAATCTCTGGCATATTATGAAAGCAGTGCTAAGAGGAAAATTCATTGCTTGGAGTGCATTTAATAAAAGAATGAAAAGTCAACAAATCAATGACCTCACATTACAGCTCAAAACCCTAGAAAAAGAGGAACAGATCATCTCCAAAAGTAGTAGAAGACAGGAAATAATCAAAATCAGAGCTGAAATCAATGAAATTGAAACAAAAGAAACAATTAAAAAATTGACGAAACAAAAAGTTGGTTTTTTGAAAAAATAAACAAAATTGATAAATCCTTAGCCTCTCTAACAAAGAGAAGGAGAGAGCAACTCCAAATTACTAAAATTCATGATGGAAATGGAAATATTACAAGAGACACAATTGAAGTACAAAACATAATAAGAAGTTACTTTGAAAATTTATACTCCAACAGAATAGAAAACCTGGAAGACATCAACAGGTTCCTAGAGGCATATGAGTCACCCAAACTGAATCTGGAGGACAAACACAACTTAAATAGATCAAGCAAGGAAATAGAAGAAGTCATCAAAAGCATACCAACAAAGAAAAGTCCAGGACCAGATGGATTCACAGCCGAGTTCTACAAGACCTTCAAAGAAGAGCTCATTCCAATACTCCTCAAAGTTTTTCATGAAATAGAGGAGGAGGGAACCCTTCCAAATTCATTCTATGAAGCTAATATCACCCTGATACCAAAACCAGAGAAGAACACATTGAGGAATGAAAATTTCAGACCCATATCCCTAATGAACATAGATGCAAAAATTCTTAACAAAATTTTAGTGAATTGCATACAAAAGCATATTAAAAGAATAGTGCACCATGATCAAATGGGTTTCATCCCGGGGATGCAAGGGTAGTTCAGCATCCGGAAATCAATCAATGTAATTCACCACATCAACAACCTTAAAGTCAAGAACCACATGATTATTTCAATAGACGCAGAGAAAGCATTTGATAAAATACAGCACCCCTTCATGCTCAAAACGCTAGAAAAAATAGGGATAGTGGGGACATTCCTTAACATTGTAAAGGCTATCTATGCTAAGCCCACAGCTAACATCATTCTAAATGGAGAAAAATTGAAAATATTCCCCCTGAGAACTGGAACAAGGCAGGGATGCCCTCTTTCGCCACTATTATTCAACATTGTTCTTGAAACTCTAGCCAGAGCAATTAGACAGACCCAAGAAATTAGAAGAATATGAATAGGAAAAGAAGAGCTCAAACTATCCCTATTTGCTGATAACATGATTCTCTATTTAGAAGACCCTAAGAATTCCACCAGAAAACTTCTGGAACTCATAAATGAATTCAGTAAAGTAGCAGGATATAAAATTAATGCTTATAAATCTAATGCATTTTTATTCATAAGTGATGCATCCTCTGAGAGAGAAATTGGGAAAACTACCCCATTCACAATAACCTCAAAAAAATAAAACAATTGGGAATCAATCTAATAAAAGAAGTGAAAGACCTCTACAATGAGAACTACAGAACACTAAAGAAAGAATTTAAAGAGAATCTAAAGAGAAGATGGAAAGATCTCCCATGTTCTTGGAGAGGCAGAATTAATATTGTCAAAATGGCCATACTTCCAAAAGCGCTATACAAATTCAGTGCAATTCCAATTAAAATCCCAATGACGGACCACATAGAAATAGAGCAAGCAATCATGAAATTCATTTGGAGGAATAAGAGACCCAGAGTAGCTAAAGCAATCCTTAGCAAGAAGAGCGAAGCAGGGGGTATCACAATACCAGACCTTCAACTATACTACAGAGCAATAGTAACAAAAACAGCATGGTATTGGCACCAAAATAGACAGGTAGATCAATGGTACAGAATAGAGGACACAGAGACAAACCCACATAAATACAGGTATCTCATACTTGACAAAGGAGGCAAAAACATGCAATGGAGAAAAGACAGCCTCTTCAACAAATGGTGCTAGGAAAACTGGAAATCCATATGCAGCAAAATGAAACTAAACCCATATCTCTCACCCTGTACAAAACTCAACTCAAAGTGGATCAAGGACCTAGAAATCAGAACAGAGACTCTGCACCTAATAGAAGAGAAAATAGGTCCAAATCTTCATCATGTTGGCCTAGGACCAGATTTCCTTAACATGACTCCCAAAGCGCAAGAAATAAAAGCACGAATCAATGATTGGGATAGAGTCAAACTAAAAAGCTTCTTCTCAGCAAAGGAAACAATCAGCAATGGGAAGAGAGAGCCTTCAGAGTGGGAGAAAATCTTTGCCACACACACTTCGGACAGAGCACTAATCTCCAGAATCTACCAAGTACTCAAAAATCTTTACACCACGAACACCAATAACCCAATCAATAAATGGGCCAAGGAAATGAACAGACCCTTTACAGAGGAAGATCTACAAGCAATCAACAGATTTATGAAAAAATGTTCAACATCCCTCATTATAAGAGAAATGCAAATCAAAACCACCTTAAGATTTCATCTTACCCCAATTAGAATGTCTTTTATTAAGAACACAGGCAACAACAGGTGTTGGTGAGGATGTGGGGAAAAGGGTACACTCATACATTGCTTTGTGGGAGTGCAAGTTGGTGCAGCCATTCTGGAAACAGTGTGGAGGTTCCTTAGAAAACTTGGAATGGATCCACCATTTGACCCAGCTATCCCACTCCTTGGCCTATACCCAACGGACTTAAAATCAGATTACTACAGTGATGCAGCCACATCAATGTTCATAGCTGCTCAATTCACAATAGCTAGATTGTGGAACCAACCTAGATGTCCTTCAATAGATGAATGGATAAAGAAACTGTGGTATATATACACAATGGAATATTACTCAGCCATAAAGAAGAATAAAATTATGGCATTGGTAGGTAAATGGATGATGTTGGAGACTATTATGCTGAGTGAGATTAGGCAATCCCAAATATCCAAAGGCCGAATGGTCTCTGTGATAAGTGAATGATGATGCATAATGTGGGGTGGAATGATGGCAAGAATGGAGAAAGGATAGATATCATAGAGGGGAGGGATAGGTGGGGTTGAGGTTGGGGGGTAAAAATAATAACAGAATGTGTGACAGACATCATTGCCCTGTGTACATGTATGAATGCACAGATGGGGTGACTCTACTTTGTGTACAACCAGAAAAACAATTGCTGTACTCCATATTTGTTCAATGAATCAAAAAATTAAATAAAAAATAAATAAATAAATAAAAATAAGTGGAGATACAGGCTACAAGACAAGTGAGTCTTGAAAACATGCTATTTTAAAGAAAATAGTCACAAAAGATTGTTGAATTATGTACTTTAAATGAATGAATTGTATGGTATGTGAATTGTATATGTGTGAATCTACTATATCATAACACACAGAGACAGACACAAACACACTCCAGAGCATTAAGAAGAGTTTCAACATTCATTAATCCAAATTTTTTAATCTAGATGATGACACTTTGAAAGGATTAAAGAATCAAAACTCCTTTGAAATCAATGTATCTATGTGTTATCTGATGAAAACTAATAGAGTCTGTAATTCATGTACTGGAATAATAGGAAGTAAGGTCTTGGAATGTGTCTCAGTGCAGAGAATTTGCCTAGCATGCATGAGGCCCTGGGTTTGATCCTTAGCAATTCCAGAAAAAAAGAAAAGAAAAAAAGAAAAAGAAATATAAAATAATAGGAAATAAAATTAACAGATAGTTTGGTTAAGGTTAATTAGGCCACATGATTCAGATATTTAGATATCCTAATTAAGCTAGTATCCATGTAATTACATACTACTATCTTTCCCAAGAACTTAAAATAAGTTGCTGATACTCACTGCTTGATAAATTATAAAACGCCTTTTGCTTTTACCTGATTCCACAGCTTATCAAACCTACTTATATGAAGGCTTTTATCACCAATTATGAAGAATGCCACAAATTGTCTAGAAATGCAATTAATGTAGAAAAGTAAAACAGTAAAATTACATGTTTCATCTGTCAAGTTTAAGTATCAAAAAAGCTATATTTTATGAGGTTGTTGTTTTGCAGAATAACTGCTATAATTTGGATATGTAATGTCCCCTAAAGGCTTGGTACTCAGCAATATTGGAAGGTGGAACCTGAAAGAGGCGGAGCCTAGCAGGAGGCCTTAGGTCACTGGGGAATACTCTCAAAAAGGATTGCGGAGTATCATCTCTCTGCTTCCTGGCTTCCAGGAGGTGAGCTGATTCCTCAGTCATGAGGATGCCAAAAGCAATAGAAACAACCAAACATGAACTGAAACCTCCAAAACAATGAGTCAAAATAAACATCATGCCAGGTATTTTGTTACAGTAATAGAAAGCTAACATGGGGAAAAATATGTACTTATTTATACTAGTAGCTCCTTCTGGTGATTATTCATATGTATATAATATGCTTTCCACAAATATAAGATAAATAAATTGAGTATGACTAAGATCCATATATTCTCTTCCACACTAGGACTCAAAGGGCAAATTGCTATCTTTGGGGTACTCATAGTCTATAACAATTACTACCAAATGAATCAGTAAAGATGAGAAAATGAATGTCAGTGCTCTGAGGAAAACAAAATGTGTGTATATCATACTATTGTCAATCATCTCAAAGAACATTTCTAAAAACAATATATCATTCTCCATAGGTGAAACAGATGGTCACCTCAGAAAAACAGGCTAATGAGGACATAGCAAAATGTTAAAGCAAAAGTTCAGCTATCTTTAACCTTGCTCTGTGCTTTTAGTAGTTCTCTGAAGGCAAGGGATCCACATGACTAAAATCCATAAAAATATCAGAAATAATATTTGTTTATCCAAATGAAGTACTCCATGCATTATGACTTCTTGAATCCTACATCCTTTTATTTAAAGTTGTCTAAGATTGTAAAGCAAACTTTCAAATTTTTATCTTCATAGAGATATAAATATCTGGAAACCAAGAATTTGTTTTCTTTGTTGTTAGTTTTCAGAAATTTATTCTGTGTCTCAGTATGGTTTTCTTCAGATTCATCCTGTCGTTGCTCAGTTTCTTGATACTGCCGATTTGTGTATCTTGAGGAATTTTCATGAATATTTTTTCAGACCTATCCTCCTTCTCTTCTCCTTCTGGAATTCTGATGACATGAATATTAGAATTTTTGTTTAGTTCCACAGGTGTAAGTCTCTATTAACTTTTTCAGTTGTTTTTTTTTTCTCTGTTGTTCAGAATGAATAACTTCTATTGTCTTATTCCCCATCTTAATGATTACTCTCTTGAGCCCACTGAGTTTTGTATTTTGGTATTTGTGTTTTTCAGTTCTAAAATTTCCATTTGGTTCTTCTAGGACATTAAATTTCCTTTCTAATTCTTTCATTTTTGTTTATTTGTTTCAAGTGGTTTATAATGGCTCATTGAAGTATTTTTATCCTTTAAAATCTTTGCAGATAATTTTAACATATATAACAATCTAGCATTGGCATCTATTGATTTTTTTCCATCCTTTTTGAGATCTTTCTGGTCTTCTGTTCTTTTGATTGAAACGTAGACATTCTCATTTTTAAGTCATGAGACTCTGTACTTATTGAAACCTCTGTTCTAGCTGATTTTCTTAGACCACTGTCATGCACAGGAAGGGAGAATGGTCTCTCACCTATAACTACTGAGTGGAAGTGCCAATTCAGTTCCCTACCCAGCTTCTGTTGACACTTCTCATTATAGCTGGGCAGTAGAAGGAGTTCTAACTTCTCCTTCTGATCTCTAATAGCACTACCTTAAGGATGGCTTTGTCGCTGCTAAGAAATAGTGAAAGTTGTGACTTTCCACAAAGCCTCCTCTGGTAGCACTTTAACACTTCTACACTGACATCACAGAGGAGAGGGGTCTTATTCCCAGCTAGACAGGGTGAAACCTCCACTCCCTCTTTGACCTTCTCTGACAACACTTTATCAAGAGATGTTGGGGTACCTCATTATAACTTCACAAGGTTGTAAGTCTAAGCTCCCCATTTTCTTTGCATGAATAAAGATAGGGCTCATATATTTTCTGAATTTTCGTTAATTTGCTTTTAGCCTAACTTGAGCACAATGGCCATTATCAAAAAGATTTCTGTCTTGATAGGCAGTCATTGATTATCTGGCTAGAGAGAGCAGGCTTTTGTTAGAGCTTTTAACTTTCATCTACACACTTTGGGATATCTGGGATGTATACTAGGGAGAAAAAATGAAAAAAAGACCAAGGAACTCACCTACTGTTTTGTTTTTTGGGTCTTAATATCACTTGCCAGTTTACCTTCTTCGCTCCCTATTTGAGATACACACACACACACACACACACACACACTCTCTCTCTCTCTCTCTCTCTCTCCAGAGTTTTTTATTGCACTTAATGGAATAAAGAAAACCTATCACATCTTCCTGGAGCACAAATTTGAATGCTGCAGGTATTTTCAAAATAATAAAAGTGTAAGAAATTTGCGAAATAAGTAATTCTTTCAAAATAAAGGTAACTTTATTTTCATAAAATAACTTATTTCTGAAGACTATAGTAAAATTGGAGGGTACAGTGGAAAACGTACTAACTCAGGGTAGAATGATATGGACCACACCCAAGTTTTCTACCCATGAAAAGGCTGCATTAGGGACTGGGGATATAGCTCAGCTGGTGGAGTGACTGCCTTCAAGCCCAAGGCCCTTGGTTCAATCCCCAGCACCACAAAAAAAAAAAAAAAAAAAAAAAAAGACTGCATTTGCACTTCAGTTTCACCTCAAATAATGTGACCCAAATAATATACGAGGTATACTTTCTATAAAAATTGCAAGAATAAAGAAAGGAAAGGGGAGAAACAAATCAACCAAAACTACATCAACTGTAAATAGGGTGCGAAAAGAAAGTTTGCAATAGAGAAAAATTGTATCATTGCAGCAGTGAGCAAAAGAGGTACATTAAAGTAGATAAATGCTAAGGTTTTTAATACTCTGGAAACTTTTAGTGTACGTTATCACAACCATTCTCTAATTTTAAGCCTTGTGCTCCTGTTCAATGACTACAAATGAAGTGTTTAAAACAAAATTGGTCAAAATGTTGAGTTGGTTAAAAATAAATTTTCTCCATCACTAGTTTTTATATAATTGTACTTTCAAAGTAACATGAGGCAATTATGCACTGACTTGCATAATTTTAAACATTTTCCAATTTTTTTTCAGAATTTGAGGCAGTTCAAACTTGTTTAAAATTTCTAAATTATTTAAAATAAATTTAACTAATTATGCTTTCTTTGTTTGATTAGCAGTTTTCTAAAAAATTTTAAGTTTTCTATGTCAATTGTCCTAAAACAATGTACTTGATGTTTTTTCAGCAACAGTCTGTAACATTTTATTTTGTTTTATTTTTCTATGCTGGGGATTGAACACAGGGCCCCTCACATGTTAGGCAAGTCCTCTCCCACTGAGTTACACCCCAGCCCCAGTCAATAGTATTTAAACTTTATGCGATCCAAGGTGATTTTGAATAGTAGGTCATTTTCTAAGTTACTTTAATTTTATGAATTTTGCATTCTTTTCCAAACAGCAAGGCTAACTTCATCTACTGGACCATCTTTGTAACTGATTTTTTTAAATTTCTATATTACCTTTACTTTTAAACCACTTTTAGGTTAAATAATTGTCGCTATTTCAAGATTGAATAGCATCACTCTTTGATAATTACATGTTGTAAGATGTGGATCCACAGTGAAAATCATAGATAACCTCAATGCAGATTCATGAAAGACAATAATGGTGGTCTTAGATTGCTCAGTGAAGTGGGCATGTTGTTTTATCATAGCCTTCTTGTTCGGGTCACCCATGTGTAAACTTACACCATAATTCTCCCAAGATTTGGCAGATAATACCCCAGAGCCAAGCATACACCTTTTCTTCAACCATTACATTACCTTCTTTTAGTGTAGGCTTAAAACCTGAGTTTTTTAGAACTTGTAAGTGAAAGTCTGACAAATACAAATGCATAATGATATATAAAAGAAAAAAATTATAAAACATCAATCAAAATAAGGAACCTGTAACTGCCATTATGAAGGGCACGGAATGGTAAAAGAATATGAAGTCTTTGAAGAAAGCCAATAACCAATTAAACTGAATTGTTTGGTAAGAATCTAATTCATCTGTACCTCACATAAATTGCTACAATTCAAAAACATTTTCAATAATCAGCAGGCATAACTAGCTAAAGTCAAATCAGAGAAAAAAAAGGAAAACAAAATGTTTCTGATAAAACAAATATAACTAAAGATGAATCAAGTTTATCAAAACTACGTTTAGCTTATTCATATGTTAAAAATAGTGGCTAGAAAAAGATAAAAGGGTCTAGAGACTAATGCAGATATATATATATTTCTCAATTTGTTCTTATGGGCTTGCTTTTTTAACCATATTGTTCACCCACCCACCCCCATTTTTTGTCCTGAATTTGCCATCCTCAAGATCACCTTTAAAGATAGGTGGTACATGTGGATATGGGTTAACTAGTGGTTAATTAATTGTTAGCACAGAAACAACCTATGCTATTCAACCATTTAACATGGTCTTAGACAAGGGCAAAAAAAGCCAAGGCAAGAAAGAGCTGACTTTTATCTGGTCAGAGTCATAAAGCCTGCAGCACATGAGCAAACCTGCATAGCTAAGACAGTTGGATTTTCTTTATGAGATGTGAGGGCAAAGAATTGATTAGATTTATATAGACAATACTCAATGAGAAATAGAGTACCCTTAACATGATATTATTTTCTTCTTCTGATTTTCATATGGAAACAGAACTAAGTGTATAATTTGTGGGGCCCAGAAAAATGAAGTTGAGGGTCCTCTTTTACAAAAATCAATGATCATTTTAAGATGGTAACATCAAGGAGCAGTAAGCCACGACTAGGGTGCTTGCTGAGCATTGGTCCCTACGCAACTGCACAGTACAGATCACACTCCCAAGAAGCCAGGTCTACAGGGAAGAATACATTGTTGAATATATAGAGTAACCTGGAAACATGCTCTTTTACCCATTTATCCTAAATCCTGGGTTCTACATATGGGAAATATCAGAGATGTGCATATTAGCATACAAAATATATTTGTGCCAGTGTTGTGGTATTAAAGAAACAGTGGAAATTTTAATATTAGGTATAAATTGTGGGCTTTTAAAAGCATACCAATAAAAATGTTTTCGTAATGACACAAAATGATGTTAAATGAGAAACAATGGAACACAAAAATGTAAATATAGCATGTTCCCTCCTTTTCTTTCTTCACCTTCATTATTTCCCTCTGTAGGTCTTCTTGAAACTTAAAAAGAATTTAGCAAATTACTAGTAGTGGTTAACTTTGGGATATGAAATTTAACATGGTTATGGCTTGCTTCTGTGGTTTTCTGAGAATTCTTCATTTTCCACAATGAACATTTATGACTTTTATAACTAGGAGTTAAAAAGAAAAATGAAGACTTTGGTTAAAGCAGACAGTTTCTAAACAAACAGCTGGAAGCCATAACCTGTTTGAGCAGTAATCCAAGTAGACCTAATGCAAACATGTCTCACTCCCACTCTCTGCAATACAGTCCCCTGGAGAAGCAAAATTGAGTGCAGAGAGAAGGGTTTCAGCGCAACTTACATATCTTTCTTGGTCCACTTGTCCAGCTAGGTTTTTGCACTTATTACATCATTGAACAGATATAGTGCCATTATTTTCAATGTTCAAATTTGGGACATGGAACTACTTTAAATGGTTTTATGTAGAGTACATGCCAATTAACTTAGTATTAGAACAAAGGTTGTTCTGGAAGCAATAATTACCTTGTGTTGGGCAGGGCTATAGATGATGATTAGAAAAGTAGTTAAGAATTTTTAAGCAGCTTAAGCTTTGATCTCCCATAGCAAACCTGAGATAAGGATTTGGGTACAAGTACTTTATTTGGGAATTGATGACAGAGATCACTCAAAGTTAGAGAATTAGAGGAAGGAAAAAGAGAAAGCAATAACACAGCCACTGTTGAACTGCCTAAAATTAGTGTGGGGATCTGGTGTTCAATAACATGGGGGCTATCTCAGGTTCTATGTACACAGAATGCCTCTTGGAATTTTCCCACAAAGAAAGGAAGAAGTTAATGTAGCCAACTCCTCCACTGAATGAGGATATTCTTGGAGGCATTTACTTGCTCACTACATATGAGCTATGCAAACTCTCTAGGCTTTAAAGAAAAAAACAGCAGAAGTTAGAGATAGGATGCCATCAAGATACTTGGGAACTGTGACTGAAATCAGAGATGGGCTGGACAAAACTGACAGGGGGCTCCAAAAATATTCACGGTGGAGAATAAAAGGAGGGCAGTGGGATTGTAGGAATAAACATTTGCAATGTGATCTTGGGACAGATAAAGGAAACTGAAGAGAAATAAGCCCAATTTCATCTGTTTGTATCTATTAGTGGAGAGGAAGTGGGGGCAAGGGAAAGGCTACGAATGGGGCAGAGCTCCACTTCTTTTATATGATCTATGTTTTAGCAAAAACTTCATGGACAAGTTAAAGATATGAGACATTGCCAAT
The DNA here is from genome assembly GCA_020662805.1 of Glaucomys volans. NCBI lineage: Eukaryota > Metazoa > Chordata > Mammalia > Rodentia > Sciuridae > Glaucomys > Glaucomys volans. The sequence goes on from JAJEJO010052676.1 coordinate 105,957, forward strand.
TGGGGAGACAAATCAAAACACTATTCCAAAATGTAGATGGACATCCTCTGTTTGCCACCCTATGAAGATAAAATATTTTTGTTCTGTAATGTTTTTGTCTGTTGAGCATCCAAATAAAATATATTAAATATGTAAATTAGTTCTACATCTCTGGATATACACCACAGAGTATTATTATTTCAGTGTTTCTTAAACAACAAAACAAAAGCAATCATTACCCCACAAGTCTATGTACTGCAGTGGAACTAGAAATGCCCTGGACAATAAGGTCATTTTGGTCAAGAAGATTATGTGGCATATCCCCTTCTCACCACAGCTGCCTTGAAAGAAATGTTCAGTGCTTTGAGAGAGACATGACAAATGAATTGCAATAAACTGTTTGGTGAGTCTCTCCATGATTTCTCAGCACTTTGTCCATATCTCGCAGTAGCACTTAACATGGTCTACAGTATAAATCTTGTTATTTGTCTAACTCCCCAGAAACTGGCAAGTGTCACAGCAAGTAAGACTTACCTTTTCCACCTCTGCACAATGCTCTGTGCGTTGCCTAATATAATGGGTGACTGATATAAACTTGCTGAATGACTAAGCAAAAAATTTTCTAGGTAATATTCCTTGAGTTGTGTCAAACAGAAAGACATTGATATGGTTTAAACTACCTGAAATCTGGACTTTATTCTGCCACTACCAGCAGGGTATCTTTGCATAAACCAATAACCTTTCCTCCACCTAATTTTTCCTCATCTTTACAGTTAAAGGAGTTGAGAAGATGATCCCAAGGTGCCTTCAGGCTCCTGCAGTCAATGATCTATGTGTCACAGCTGTTGGCTCATTAGAAAGCACTAAAGGAATTCTGTCCCCAATTCCCTACCTAGCTTCCAAACTACATTCTAGTACCCTGTGACTATTAGTGTGTTAATGGGTAAACGTGTGGATATGATAAAAGGGAACTTTTAAACCAAGAAGCTAATAAAGAGGTTTGTACCTTCATTCTCTTGAAGTTTTAAAAGTAGGTATCTTTGTTTGCTATAGGGAATTTTCTGTTGACTCTTTTGTGTCCTATTTCAATTTCTCATCTTTGGTTTTAGCCATCTGTAGAAGTATATAAACCTGTCAATAACAACAACTAGCATTTGTGTAAATCAATACACCTTTTGTTTTTGTGTAAATCAATACACCTTTTGTATGTGTATTGCTTCTGGTTAAGCAATACACACAAAAAAAAATCAAGATTTTATTCTCTCTATCAACAAATTTCAATAGAATGCCAAGATTTGTGGTTATCTTAGAACCTGGGAAATAAGTTGGAGATATCTTAATGAGCCAAGGAATAAAATTAATACAAACATAATACTTTGACATTCTTGCAGACTCCAAGAACTAGAGAAGTTTATTTTATTATTGATTTGTTTTTAGTACTATTTTACTCATATGTACTCCAAAGAAACAAGATAGCAATTTAGGAAGGAAATGAAAATGAGAATTATGGAAGGCAAATGAATTCAAACAAGGCAATGAATTAAACTACAGTTTAAGAAATTCAAATATTTGAGGAAATAAGAGTTTTTAACCAAACATTTTAGAATAGCAGTTATTTACTCGGGCAACTTTATCTGTCAGTGCTTTAAAACTTTTTTCCCTAAATTTTAATTACAAAAGAACATTGAAATGACTATGCCTTAAAGTAGATTCACTATTCCATGGGAATCTTAAGTCTTCCAGGGTACTCACTCACAGAAAGTGATATACGTACAAGTAGCAATGTCTCAAGTGTTAAGGCTTTGGCAAAAATTGTAAACATATACTCACAGTGTCCTGGGGGAAGGGGAAAAGTGTACCTAAACAGGTAAGTGTTCCTAGTGATAGACTGGGAAAGGTATAATGGTGAATCACAGTGGAGAAAATTCAGAGAATTCCACACTCCAGATTTTCACATTTGCATTTTTAAAAACATGATCAGGCAACCACTTGATGTATCTCCAGGAAATTGGGTCAAGCAGGAAAATGTTAACCCCAAGAGGTTTCTGTCTGGTTTTATTTATTGATGTTCTATTTATTAACATTCTTGAAATGACAAATTATAGAGACAGAGAACAGATCAGAAGTTTTCCAGGGAAGGGAATGAGTGGGAAAGTTGATATTGCTATGGAAGGGTGCAGTTGGAAGGATCCCTGTGGTGATGGAACTGGTCAGTATCTTGACAGTGAGGATGGACACACAAATTTACACATGTGGTAAAATCACACAGAACTAATCACACACATGTACACACATACATACATACACAGAAGTATATACAAGATGGGAAATCAGAATAATATCATCAGATTTTATCAATGTGGATTCATTGACTGGGATATTATATTATACAATAGTTACATAAGATGTTGCCAGTGGAGGCTACTAATGAAAGGGAAAATGGGAGTTGTCTGTAATATTTCTTATAAATGCTCATGGATATATAATCATCTCAAAATCAAAAAGATTACTTACAAAAATCATTAAGAAAACTACAGACAGTTCATTAGGAAAATGAATCAAAGACTTGAACAAACACTGAACAAAAAGGAAACACAAATGAAAACTAAATCTTTAAAAGTAATCAGTCTCACTGTCAATCAGGAAAATGCATATTAAAATCATAGATTGCATTACAGAGAATGGCTAAAAATTAGAAAATCTGATAAAACTAAATGTTGTTAAGATTAGCACAATCAGAAATTGATTTCAGGTTTTCTAGATATATTATACATTACATAGCATGTCGAGATATATTGGTATATTGATTGGTATTGTCAGTTTAGCAGTGCTTTATTGTTCCAGTAAACGAGAATACAAAGTAAAGGAAATAGATCAGAGGAAAGTAGTATATGTGCAGTACTGCATTTCTGGAGGTGCAATGGTACACTGTTGAAGCATAAATGAGTGTAATGACTTTGTAAAACAGGGTAGCATGACATCATTTTTCAACAAAATTCATTATAAGCATAACTTTAACTCAGAAATTCTAGTACTAAATATTAGAAATGTTTTTATATATGTGTCAAAGATAGGTATGCTCCCAAGAATTCTCATAGCTCCCAAGAATTCTCATAAATACCTAACTTGTTTTGTTAGAAACTGTAAACAACTTATGCCCCTTTACAAAAGAATAGATGAATAACCTGGCATATCCATATAATGAAATTATATATAGCAAAGATATGTATGATACAGTGCCACATGCTGCTTGCTAGTGGGTAAATCTTGGGGAATACAGTATTAGATTATGTACAGGAAACAAAATAACTGCTATATTCTTCTAATAATGTAAAGTTCTAAAACAGCTATCTTATTTAAGAATAGCTAAGCAGGTGGTATGTTTACATGAAAAGGGAGAACAAACAAAATAAAAGATGACCTTAAACTTAGCATAGTAAGTACAAGTAGAAGTGGGAGCTGGAGACTATGGGAAGAGGGGGGCAGTTATTATATTTCTTGATCTGAGAGTTGATAGTTATGTGTTTGCTTCATAATCATTTCTCAATCTGTAAATACATTTGCATGATTAAACATAAAAATGCTGCCACCTTTAAAAATAAAATGTGATAAAAAAAAATGGCAAGATTTTCCTTGCTCGTTTTTTTTTTGTTGAATGATTGCATACTCCACTTAAAAGTTAAAGGTTAAATGCACAAAATAAAATCAATTGAAAGTTATGGCATCTGAACATTAAGCATTTTATAATATATTCCTTTTGCACTTTTACCTCTACACTAGGAAATGTCAAATACACATGGAAATAATGTTTTTTGATATTTTCTAGGTGCATGGAGAATGAATAAGTATGAATAATTATCCTTTCACTGAAGTGATTTACATTGACAGCTTTATTTCTATTTCTACTTATCTGGACAGTTATCTATGATTTTAACCATTTTTCTGGTACTATAGTAAGTACCAGAAAAATAGTAAGCACTTCATATTTGTAGCATGAGTATGATTTTATTTGATAGAAATTCATACTTAAGATTTTTCACTACAGTAACTGTAAGTGAAGACAGATTGCATTATTACACATAGAAAAAAAGATGAGAATAAAATAGGCCAGAGATTTTCTTCTTTTTGTAACATGGCATTTTTAAGTTTTTCCCATTTTGTACAATAGATGTACACTGCTTTTATGACTAGAGAAAAAAAGTTATTTTAAAAATAAAACAGAAAGCTACAGTTTAATGATCAATTTAAGTCACTGAAAAACATAAACAAAACAATAATCAAACACCATTATTTTAACCGTTTATTGCCAGAGTCGTAAGAAATGTGGTTTAACCGGCATTAGGTTGGATTTGTTTAGTGACTGATAGTTGCCTCATAAAATGAACGATATCAGCGTGAATGGATACACCTCAAATTACTCATACATTTTTATCCTTGAAATTCAATTTGGAAGACAAGATTGATTACCATATTCTAAAGTTTGTCTTTTCTTCTTCCTACCTGCTGCCTTAGTCCACAATTGAAATTTGCACATAATTCTTCATATGATAACTACTTGTGCCATTAATTTGTTTAACTTTGTAAACTGGGGATCTAGGATTTCTCTGTAAGTATCCTTTTCCTTAATAAGAAAAAATAATGTTGTAGAAGTAAGGCTGTATCCCTTGAACGTTTTTATACCCTCAATGTGCTTGGCCCCCACATCCAGCCTCTGGGTTCATTCTACATCTGTCTTGAAGCAAGATTCACTTCTAAAGAGCAAATTACTTCCCAAAGCTAGTGAACTAAATAAGCTTTACTAGAGACTAAATAGAAAACAGGAGTGGGGATATACATGAGGGAAAATTTAGCATCTTTACTTCAATGTAAATAACATTCATTGGATATCTCTTATAGAGACTATTCCCCAACCCCACTGACTTCCAAATCTCCTTTCATCTCTTCAAACTCTTCTCTTTTCCAACCCCCGCTCCCACCTTCCTGATGGTTCTCTCTCCTGTATTACTTTCCCCTTCTTCTCCAGAGAAATATGTTCATATCTGATTCTACAAATTTGTACCACCACAACTGTGTTGAACATTGTTTTCAAATGTACAAAAGCCCAATAAACCCAGGACTAGGGGTGTGTGTGTGTGTGTGTGTGTGTGTGTGAGAAAATGATTCTAATCACACGAAGCTAAACTTATTTTTCACATTTGTGATGCTCATGAAATAGGAATATCTCTTACAATTGACATATCAACTGTGGTGGTGTTCTAGTTTTCCGCAATAGTTGATCCAAATCCATAATCATCTCACAATGTATGGTATCTTAAAACTGAAGAATATAAAAGCATTTTTAAAAACATTTTCTTTATTAATTTTTAAATTGTGATTTTACGAAAGCCATACTTCCTCCTTGAATTCAGTGATGTGACAACGAAATCAAAGCATGCAAAGATGTGCATAAGTAAAAACTTCATCATCTCATCCCAGTCATGATCTCACTTCCTGAAGCCACCAACTGGAACAATCTGCTCATGTCCTTTTACAAACCAGGAAGAGCTCAGACATGATTGACAGACTTGTATAATTTTTTGGTTGTGGAAATTCTTTTAAAAATGCAATCATATCATTCTACTTGGGATTCTTATTGAAAGTACATTATCAATGTCACTCAGTTAGTTAATAAATCTCCAACTTATTTTTACATACCTGGGTGGTTAAACCACCATCTCAATGTACCACAATTTATTTAACCATTTCCTCACTCAAATAGTTTCCACTTTTTTTCTTTTTTCACCTTCCAGCAATTCTTTAATATGTATCATTGCACACATAGCCTCATGTGTTGGGGCCTTTATTTCTACAAGCTAGAGTTCCAAAAGTGAGATTGCAGAACTGAAATATATGTGCATTTTAATCCTGACCAAATATTTCCAGGTGAACTTCCCCAGAGGCTTCAGGGATTCACATTGCCACTGGCAGCAATATGAAATGGCCCATTGCCCCACATTCTCACCAACGCTGCAGTAATTGCTCTTTTTAATTTTTGCTAGTCTAATGGATGGAAATGGTCTCATTGCTCTTTAATGTTCATTTCCCTCACTACTAGTAAAGTTGGACATTCGTTCACACATTTATTGGCCCTTTGGGCTTTGTCTTCTCTCTCCAGCCTTTGTACAATCAATCTGGCTATGTTTTGACCATGCTCTTCTTCATGTAAAATAATTTGTATGACCTTATTACTCACTAGGGATATTTACTCTTTGTCAATCAAATATATTTCTAATATTGTTCCATAGTTCACCATTGCCTATCAAAATCATACTGTGATATATTTTTTAAACCTTTATGTAGTCAAATATCATTGTCTTTTATTGATTTACTTTGGAATCTGTCCTCCATTCTCAAATTATAGAGTCCCCTAAATGTTCTAATGATTTTAGTGTTTTATTATTATTATTGGTTTTATTGAGGTAAACTTTGCATATAATAGGATTCACTCATCTAAAACATCCAGTTTGATAAATTTGGTACAGTCATATGACCTCCACAAAACTCAAGATATTAAACCAATCAATCATTTCAGAATTGACAACCTCTCCTGACCTTTGATCCCAGGAACTGCTGCTCTCCTTTCTGTCATGATAGCTTTGCCTTTCCTGGAATTTTATATTAATGGAGTTGCAGGGTGTATGTCCTTTTGTATTTATCTTCTTTCATTTGTGTGTCTGAGAAGCATGTATATATATATGTATATATATATATATATATATACATATACATATATATGTGTATATATATACATTCATATATATTAATATTTAATCCACTTCTATTATTGAGTAGTATTCCATAGTGTGGATGACCTACAACTTGATTATTTATCTATCAGTAATGGATATTTTAATTGCTTTTAGTTTGGAATATTATGCAAAATCTTTTTGCCAACAATTGTATGGTACGTAGTTTTCTCTTGAGCAAATGTCTAGAAGATCGCTGGGTTGTACAGAGTGTGTTTAACTTCACAACAAATTGCATACTATCTTTCAAAGTGACTGTACCACTTGCATTGCCAACACAAAGGAACAGAATTTTCAATTGTTCTACATTGTCCAGGGCAGTTGGTATCACTAGGTTTTTTAATTTTAGCCATTGGAATGGTGTGCAGTCATCTCTCATGTTGGTCTCAATTTAAATTGACATGATGACTAGACATTAGGCATCTCTTCATGTGCCTGTATTTGTCATCTTAAATGAAGAGTCTCTAAATGCTTCCCTTTAAAAAAAAAAAAGTCAAATAGTTTTTCTTCTTAATACTAAATTGCAAGTATTCTTTACATTGTAAATGCAAGTCTTCTGACAGAAAAAATGACTTGCAAATATTTTCTCACAATCATCCATGGCTGGGGTATTTCATTATCTGATCTGAACTGTGTCTTTCAAATTGCCAAAGATTTTAATGTTTATGAAGAAATTTTATCATTTTAAATTGGGGAATTTAATGTCACATTTAAGAAATCTTTTGCTAGTCCAACATCACAAAGATTTTATCTTACATTTTCTTATAAGCATTTAATAGTTTAAGTCTCACATTTAAGTCTTTGCTTTCAGTTAACTGTGGTATGTGAAATGAAGTAAAGGTTGAAGTTTTCTTTTCCCCCACATATAGCTAGTTGGCCCAGCACCATTTGTTACCTTGTTAATTCATCTATAATGAACTGCTATGTGATATGAGGCAGGACTTTGGCTTTTTTTCTATCATCAAAGTCATTCTCTTTCTCCGTTTTTGAAATTGCATACTCATTATTTATTAATTTCCCATTCATAATTAGAACTCTATCTCTTCTACAGATTTGTTTGATAATTTTATTATAATTTTCTAAAACAAACCTTGATTCCCAGCCCCTTAACCTGTTTTTCTTTTTCTTTTTTCCTCATTTCATTAGATTTTATTACCATCTTCATAATTGGTCAAGCCAATAGCTTAGGCTTTTCTCTTTCCCTTTCCAACTTTAACAAATCCATTGATATTCTCTATATTTATTATCCCCATTGGTAACAGCCTCAAAACCTCTATACTCATTGCTCCATGCTGCTCCCCAATCAGTAACAATCCAACACGAGCTGTCTTTTCGTTTTTTAACCATCCACATTTGCTCCCGCCTCACGGTCTTCGCATTCAACACTCCCTGTGCCTGGGATAATCTTCCTTCAAATATTATACTTATTTCTTTTGAATCTTTCTGGACTCTGGTTAAATGATAATGATTAGACCTTTTTAAATATCTTACAGGTAAGGTCCCTTTACTAGAATCCTATTGCTAGTTTAAAGTGGGTCTGTCTCCCAGGGATTAAATATACATGCTTTATAATGCTGCACATCTGTTGCACTGACCAAGATCAACCAGTAAATCTTTCCATTTTGGTACGATTTCTCCATATCTTAGTAAATACTGGCCCAGCAACCAGCACCAGACTTGTTGCTTAGGGCCAAGAAAGAACAAAGGTTTAACCTTGGTCAAATTGATTATTATATGACAAGGTGCTAATAAAAACGCAGACTCCATGCCCTCTGGAATGTCACAGCTCCAAATATGAGGACAGGGCTTTTCTTGTCAGTAATAGAGCCCTGGGCCCACCTCAGATCAGGAGCAGGAGGTTCTCCAGTCAGGTCATAATATATCCTAAAAGGCAGGCTACCCTGGAGAGTCAGTCACCTGTGTCCTGAACAGAATAGTGGTGGCTGCTGACAAACAGGACAGCCCTACTTGGGGAGGAATACCCTCCATCCAAAGTAAAGGATGGTGCTGTGCTGACATGCCCACTTTGCATGCCCTCCTCTGTGTGTGTGTGTGTGTGTCTGTGTGTGTGTGTTCACTCATTCTGCCCCCACTTCTCCAGGTCCTGTGGAGTTGGTGTGTTCAGTGCTGCGGTGGCAGCTGCTGCTGCTTTGTTGCTGTGACAACTCCTAGCAATTTGCTGTTGCTCTGTGTGGGAGTGAGCCCTGGGGTGCACCTTCCTCTCTCAACCTCTCCCTCAAGCTCCAAATGCCATTTGACTCATTTTCCATTATAATCATCAGAGGACCTTTAGCAATTCTAAGGGAGTTATTGCTTTCTTCCACATCTTTTCTCGAATATCTGATTGCAATTCAGCTCTCCAGAGAAAATCCAAGCTGCCTCTTTAGACTTTATGAACAGAAAGGGTGAATTTTATCCTAGGTTCATTGTTTTAAAGCTGAAAAAGACTTTGAATACAGCTAATTGTGTCCCCACATTTTAGATATGAAAAAAAAAAAATCTCATGTGTCCAGAACAGGGCCTGGTGCACACAGTAATCACTAAACATGTTTGTTTAGTAAATGAAGGAAAATCATATTTGTCCTTGGTAAAACAAAGATCAGAATTTCTTATTCCAAAATTCAATCCATTTATAAGAACAAGTAGATTATATTTATTTATTGAGAAAATGTAAAGAAGATAGTAGTGTACTTAAGTATTTGTCAAAAAGTCCAGTCTTATAATAATATTGTTTAAAACTAAAAGTAGCCTTAAAAATGAAGTATTCTATTTCTCAACTTATTAACAATGTGTAAAATTTACCTAATTTAATTTTAAGAGATTATTTCCCATATATTTATTGTTAAATGTATAGTTCCTATTTTCCAAATTCCATTAATTATAGCTAGCTGCCTGCATAAAATCTTGAAGTTTGAGAGAATTTTAAAAGTACCAATAAAAGAAATAAAATATGCATCCCACTGATGTTTAAATCAGGTATTTTTTATAACAACATATATGTAATAAAGTGATTCAAGATGTGGAAGGAACTACTTTCATCTGTGGAATGAGCTGCTTTTCTTAGTCCTTGGGATTAGTAGACTTCTCTCCTTGGAAGAGTTTGAAGAAAGTGCTAAGATGAAAAGCATAGGAAATTTAGAGCCAAGGTCTTGGAAATTTTAAACTTGATAAGGAATGTAAAGTCACCTATTCTCAAAATCAAGTCTAAGTTCAAACTAAGAAATACTCTGATTTGCAGAAGAAGGAGCTTTGAATTCAATTTAGGTGTAGCCTAATCATTTATAAGACATTCCCCAAGGAAGGTCTTTGGAAATGATGTATTTGAGAAATTGATTCTATGACAATGCAAAAGGTCATCAACTTAATTTTTCCCTATAGTTGACTGACTTTAAAACTACCTGTATTAATTTTTTAAAAAATAGTTTTCCCTGTCTTTGGTCTTTGAGTAGCAATAAGTTTAGTGAACTTTTCTGTGCTTTCTGAAGCCAGCCTGGTGCTCCAAGCACCTAGGCTTTGGCACAGTTTGTGTGACCTCTCTTAGGAGAAATAGTTGTGACTTTATTTAGAGCTGTGCCTGCAGGGAGTTGAATATTCTTGTGGAAATGTAAATTCCTCACTGTTATGGTTGGGATTGAGGTGTCCCCCAAAAGCTCATGTGTGTGACAATGCAAGAAAGTTTGGAGGAGAAATGATTGGGCTATGAGAATGCTCACACAATTAGTTAATCCCCTGATGGGATTAACTGAGTGGTAACTGAAGGCAGGTAGTGTGTGGCTGGAGGAGGTGGGTCGCTGGGGGTGTGCTTTTGGGGTATGTATTTTGTATCTGCAGAGTGGAGTTTTTCTCTCTGCTTCCTGTTTAACATGTGGGTTGCTTCCTTCTGCCACATCTTCTGCCATAATATTCAGACTCACCTCAAGCCCCATGGAATGGAACCTGCTGTTTATGGATTGAGACCTCTGAAACTTTGAGCCCCCAAATAAACTTTTTCCTTCCCTAAAATTGTTCTGTCATATCTTTTAGTCATAGCACAAAAAAGCTAGCTAAGTCACTGATATTCTGGAATAGAGACCTGAAATTCTGCAGGAAAGCTTAAATCCTGCCTCTCCTTTCCTTGAAAGAACCATTAAAAGAAAAATAAGAAGCATGATCTGTTTTTGCCTAAAATAACTCAAAAACTCACAATTTGGGAAATATATATATATATTTTTGGTACCAGGGATTGAACTCTGGGTTGCTTAACCACTGAGCCACATCCCCAGCACTTTTTTATATTTTATTAGAGACAGGATCTCATTGAGTTGCTTAGGGCCTTGCTAAACATTCCTATGACAGTAAAAAGTAATGGCACCTGTGAGGCTGGATTTGAACTCACGATCCTCCTGCCTCAGACTCCCAAGTCACTGGGATTACAGGTGTGCGCCCACAAGTGCCTAGCTTAGGAAATACTCTAATAGTTATTCTTGTTTTCTTTTTTGATAGTTCTATTGTGTTCATAAGTTTATGATCATTCTTTATCAACTGGGCAAGAATTTTTCTTAAGATAATAAATATGTCAATACCACACCAGGAAAACAAAGATCTAAGAGCAAAAAATAAGGATTTGAGTCGATGTAAGATGCAAATTCCTCACTTTGAGTCTTATGGCTGAGAGAATCTAGATTCTAGTGTAGGGCTCCTCCCCTAAGCTATACCTGGGTTTCAGGGAAGCAAAGGGGTCCCCACCACTCACATGCAGGTTAGAAGCAATGTGAACAGGGACCTGTGTGATCCAGGGTGTGTGACACACACTTGTGAAGGACTTGAGTCCCTTTTAGAATGGCCATGTCTCTAGATCCCCTCCATGGTGGCTTAGAGAGTAAACTTTTACCTGGACCTCAATCTTAAGTCCTACCCCAAGAGTGATTTGAGGCTGAAAAACCAATCACAATTCAACTTGCTTCCTAATGTGAATTATCAGTGCTAGCCAACAGCCAGGGCTAGAACCACACTACAAGTATCCTAGTCTGACTCCAGGTAGAAGACAAATTGATACAGTATCATCATATACACGGTAAAAAGTAATGGCACCTGTGAAACAAGCAGACTTGTAGTGTCAATTACATTTCCTTGGCAAGGCTTTCAAAATACCAATAAATGGTAAAGGGAATTTATCTTCCATATTCGTCCAGCCAGAAGGCCTATTTTCATCTTGAAAGGATTACTGATTTGATTACAAAAATATTGTGCTTTTATTATCTAGGACCAAAGGCTTTTGTGTCTGACTTGTAGACTGGTGAGGCCAACCACCTCTGCATTTTAAAAGGTCCCCATTTGAGGGGCATGCGATCTACTCACGTGTTTTATTAACCTAGTACCAAAAGCACATGTCACCCCTACTAAAACTTATATACCTAAAATTACAGTGAAAACAAACTTCATATTTTCATCTTTATGACATTCCAAGAATAAATATATATAAATCTTGAATAAGACAAATCACTTCTTAGATACAGAATCTTCAAATACCAAGTAGACTTCAATTTGTTTCTAGAGAAAGAAAAAAGGATTCAAGAGATTGTCTTCAGTAGTTTCTTGGTAGTTAAGAAGGAAGTTACTAAAAGACTGCCATTGTTCTCCTGGGAACCCTGAGCATGGCACGCTCCCCTAACTTTGAGGTTCCCTATAGGAATTACTCAGACTGGCTGGGAGATAGGGGGTTTGTCTGATAAACTAATGTGATGAATTAATCACCTACCAAAGGCACGATTCCACCCATGATGGAGATGCGATTCAGAGATTCAGAACTGTCCTTGAAAAGATGACTTCCGATTTTGCTTCTGTTGTAATTGAAGGGAGGATTGCTATTTAAACATCCATCCCAGTGAGAAAGCCAGGTCTAGTCTAGAGACCACTCTGTGCAAACATGGTTCTTAAAACCTACCAAAAGATATCAGGATCTTGAGGTTGGCCTCAGTTATTCCATCTGTGAGCTCAATTTATGACAAGATTTCATGGTGTGAGCCTCCTTGCTTTAGCTTACTTCTCATTTCTTTCCTGTAACAAAGAGTAGAGCAGTTATGTCTGAGTGAATCTAAGAACTAAGTACTAAACAATATTATTTCAGAATACAAAGGGTATTTTAATAAATTTTTATGATAGATCACACTTTCAGAAACATCTCCCACATGTGTCATCTCACTTAATCTTCTCAATGATTCTGAGAGATGTATGATGATCATTTACCTTTCACAGCTACAAAAAAACTAAGGTTAAGAAACTGGACCAAGACCATGTCATTGTACATGTCAGAAACCCTTATTTCCATGCAAACGTTCTAACCATAATTATTGTACTTTTACAATACTATAAACTAAGAAAGTCTTTTCTTTTTAACCTTGGATTGAACCCAGGGGTACTTAACCACTGAGTCACATCCTCAACCCTTTTCTTTTTTTTTTTTTTGAGACAGAGTCTCTCTAAATTGCTTAGGGGTTCTAAGTTGCTGCAGCTGGCCTTAGACTTGCAGTCTTTCCGCCTCAGCCTTCTGAGTAGCTGGGATTACTGGTCTGAGCCACCACACCCAGTTAAGGAGGTCTATTTTTATAAACAATTAGGTAAATCTAAATGAGGAAATGATGCTGGCCTTGTAGTTTTAGCTCCTGTTAAAGGGATTATTCTCTTTTAAATCCAGGGCTCTCTGGATTCTGAGAAATTGGTACAGAAGAACTCTTATCCCACCAAGATGGGTTTTGTAAATTTAATGGTCACTTAAAATAATCTGAAAATACTCTGCATATTTTTAACTTACTATAAACTGCATGCATACTCATTTATCCTGAATAATATTTTTATATAGGATCAAAATTCATTTTTTGTGTGTGTTTGTTTGTTTGGCCTGATGATGAAGTTCCATTGCCCTTTTGATTAAATTGCACCAAAAAAAAAAAAAAATTACTGACAATTTCTACATTCTTGAAAGTGAATGAAATATTTCAAGATATTTTTGACACAATCTAAGTGAAAGTTTTCTACCTTTATATAAATTTCCCCACACTTAATTTTTAGAGATCTGACTTTTAAAAATCTTTCCAAACCTTTTAATTTGAATTGAATAGAATCCATATTTGGTTTGCATTTGTATATCACCAGTTTATATCATGTTAGTGTGCTTATAAAATTACAATAACAAACGTAACTAGAATATACAGGTTTGTGAACAATCACAACTGAATCTTGATCAACAAATGAAACTGGTGTGAATGGGAGCGGTAGATGTATTAACCCACTACTTGGGGATCCATCAGGGCATCGTATAGATGGAATGGATAAGATGGGTTAACCTAGCAATTTGGCTTAGTGGTGGTCAGTTAAGAAGCCTAAAAAACCAGATATCTGTCTGCAGCACATTTGATCAAGTAGGTCCCTGGTACTTGAGAAGGGTGCCTACTGCTAAGAACTTAAGAGGATTTTTAAGGAGCAGATAAGGAAAAAGAGCCCGTTATTTAAGGCATTTGATATCCACCAGGCTGTTCCTTTGTTTTGACCTTTTCATTTCCCTGTAAAACTCCAATAAAATGTAAAGCAAATGGATTAAAAACTTAAAAAGCTAAAATACTAAATATTAAAATGCTCACATAATAAATGTTTCACAGAAGGTCAAGGAAAGCTAGACATCTGAACTGAAAGTGATAAAGAACATCAAGATAAATGGAGTCAGAGAGTGCAAGCAATTTGACCTGTTTTGCATCGGGTGCTTGAAAGAATCTTTCTAAAAGGAAACATTAAAAAGATACGCCCCAGACAGACCTTGAGCATGAACTCGAGTTTCCCACCAAAGATCAAGGCTGGAGGGGGAAAACAAACTTTTTTGAACCACAAAAAATTTGAACTACCTGTTATGTGTGTTTGGGACATAGTGATAAGGAAATAGATATCTGTTTTCTCAAGGATGGACAATCTAGTGGAGGGAGAAAGCAAATTCAGATAGGTAGGTGAAAAGGTGGGACATAGGATCCAACCAAAGAGCAAATGTCAAACTACCCCCTTACCCAAACATGAATGTCTAGTATAGATAATTAACATGCAGAATATTTTCAAAGAATTATCCAAAATCATATACAGAGATCATCTTGAGGAAAGATTAAAAGCCAAAATTAGAGTAATCTAATTCTAAGATTCTAACTCTGGTTTTTCAAAAGCAGGGGGCTAGTGTGGTATCTCCAGACCTCCAAAGGTCCTCAGATACACTAATAATGTTCTTGAGCTCTATTTTGTAAAACAAAACATCATATGAAACTAAGTGCTTATCCTCTGTAAAACAGATAATAAATGAAATCCTTTATTCAATTTGAATTTCCTCAATTAGGAGTAAGATACAGCCAGAAACTGTGATTACATTGGTGGTTTTATTGTAATAAAAAGAAAAATAGCACTACTATTGTTTAAAAAATTCAATTTGGGGATACATAATGTCTTATGAAACATGAATATAGGGTAAAGAATAAAAAGAATTGGAAAACACTATAATGTTTTTACTTCAATTTTACTCAGAATGATGAACTCAATCTATGATATAAAACAATTTTAAAAAATATATCTCAGTGATAGACTTCTGAAGAACACCATGTGTACTCAATTCATTTTGGTTTTAAAAACTGAAAATACTTGAGTCTGCTATACATATATATGTATCAAGACTCAATATGTTTTATAGATATACATATACATATGTATATATATAAACAATCCAAGAATAAGAAGACTTCAAATAGTAATTGTGATTCCTTTTCTAAAGAAGATAGAAAAGAAGAACAAAAGGAGAGGAGGCAGAGAAGATAGAAATGTAACTTTCCATTCTGTGCCTAGAATGTTCTTCTGTGTGTTCCTACTATGCATTGATTCTTCTCATTTCAGGGATTCGGTCAATTTAGATACACCCTCTGAGAGGTCTTTCTTGACCAAGCCACTTTAAGCCAGCTGCCTCACCATGCATATAAACTTCTTTATATAAAACTCATATAAACTTCTTTATTTATTTTATGGCTCTTAGCACAGCCTGCAATTGTTTGCATTATTTACTTCTTTGTGCATTATCTGACTCTCACGTTAGAATAGAAGCTATGTAGTAAGAATATTGTGTGTCTTGTTCTCCCATTTCCAACATCCAATGCTCAACCAAAACATACTTGTTGAGTAAGTAAATAAACACGAACCAGATCTCTCTATTTGGCCACCTACAAGCTCTCTGCTAGGGAATTCCCACTGATGCATAATCCTCACAAGAGCCCCTGCTAAGTTTCAAGTACTCAGTAGTTTTTCCAAAACAGAAAACTGAGGCTTAGAGAACTTAAAGCACGTTTGACCAATATCCCTTAATGATGGACCAGTGATTCAAATGCTTTTCTGTCTGCCTCAGAAGTCTATTTAAATATACTCTTTTAACTGAGAACTTCAAGATGCAATTACCTCATCTGTACTCTACATCTTTGTGTGACAAGAAAATCCAATGTCCCTTAGTGATTTGGTTTCATTTGTTATGGCATTTTTCCACGCTGAATTATAATGGGTCTTTTTACCTGGATGCCTCCCCCTTTACTCTGAGAGCTCCTCAGGGCAATCAATTATTCTCTCTACCCAGGGGCTACAGCAATATTCAAGTGTATGTTTGTGAAAGAAATGAATAGATTTTCTAGATTATTTTACCACCTCAGTGATCTTACCATTCTTCAATTGATAAGAGATTTGAGTTTAAAAAAATAACAAGATTTGCCCGAGGTCACATAATCCTATAAACTGTTGACTAACAGTCACATAATAATTAAGGTCCTTGAGTCAAAACTAAGGACTTTATTTATTTATTTTGGTACCTGGGATTTAACCCAAGGGTCCTTAAGTACAGAGCCACATCCCCAGCTCTTTTTATTTTTTATTTTGAGATAGCATCTTGCTAAGTTGCTGAGGCTGGCTTGGACCTGCAATCCTCCTACCTCAGCTTCCCTAGCTGCTGGGATTACAGGTGTGCATCACCATGGCCAGCAGGACTTTATTTTTTAATAATTGTTACTCAGATCTCTATAAGCAACATTTTAAAATGGAAGGAACATGAAGGAAGATGGATGTGTGTGCCTTTTCTCTCAGATCTCTATTGAAATAACTATGCAGTGGGACAGGAAAACCCATAGTTAACCACTAGAATTACAGAGGGTGCCAACTAAATGACCAATTTTAAAGAAATGCTGCCTAGTATTCTGCATATGAAGTCAGTGTCATATAGTAGAAAATGATTAAATGCTCTTGGACATTATTTTATTTCTGTGGTCAATAGCATATTTTTTTTTTATACTTTTTTTTTTTTTTAGTACTGGGGATTGAACTCAGGGACACATGACCACTGAGCTTTGCCAGCCCTTTTTTTGTATTTTATTTAGAGACAAGATCTCACTGAATTGGGTAGCTTGCTGAGGCTGGCTTTGAACTTGAGATCCTCCTGCCTCAACCTCCTGAGAGGCTCGGCTGTCATTAGTATCTTAAATTAAGAGAGATGGAAGGTCCCATACTTTATGTAGCAGCTATCCCAAACAGAAAAGCAAGAGTCTGTCTTAAGGTGAAAATAGTTCAAAATAAGAAGCTACACAGCGGATTGACCTGGTCTGGAGCTTGATTAATGGAAAATGGAAGCAGAAAATAAGCCCTAGTATAGCAGCTTCAAATAACAAAACAAGAACAAGCATGCCCTGGTTGGGCAACCCTAGGCTCAGATCTCTCTCCTCTCTCCTGAAAGTTTTCACACAGAAGTAAAACTATACTGTACACTTATATCCACCAGGCTCTTCAAATTACAGTTAACTTGAAGGGAAAATTCTAACAGCAAAGAGTTGTTCAGTAAGAAAACTCTAGAAGATTCTCCATACTCTGGTTAGTGTGAAGTATTAGACCTACATAAAGGAGCACACTTGTTGGCAGAAATGCATTTTATAGATGAGCAAACTCTAACACAGAGGCACTAAAGTAACTTGCCCTAACTCATGGGGTAATAAGAGGCTGAAGGAGACTGTGAACCCTGGCAATCTTTGTTACTAATACTACTCTATACTACTTTTATGGGGGAGTAAAAAAAGGAATGGAGAAAGAAAGCTATCTCTTGGCATAGGGATTATGAATTATTTCCTTTTTTTATTCTTTGTATCAAAAATAGAATCAACTTAATGTCTACCAGCAGAATATTTTAAAAACAAATAATCATGGTTTCTCTATACAATGTAATTCAATACAATCATTAAAAATAATTATAAAATAATCATTAGCAAAATGAAAAATGCTAATTACATACACAAGTTTAACTACTTTAATTCTGGGGGAAGTTTAAGTTTTTAGCAAAATCAAGAAGGTAGAGATTTTCCATATATTCTGGCCTCCGCACATACCTAGCCTCTCCCATTATCAAAATTCTCCACCAGAGTGGTATGTTATAGCTGATGAACCTACCTTAACTATATTTTAACTGATGCTATATTTGTCATTAAAATACTATTTAAAGGCATTATTTGCATGGTGAGTATAGTTTTATTCACGATATTTGAGTGAATGTGCCCATATATCCATAAAGTTAACACTAGAGTAATCAGAATCAAAAGGTAAAAAGGCAATCATTGGTCACTACACTCCACCACCACCACCACTCCACAAGCCCTTCAACAGCTTCCTGTTTCACTTAGGAAAAGTCTGACATTCTCAATATGGCCCTCAAGGCCCTGCTCACAGGCCCTCTGCTTAGATCAGCAGTCCTATCTCACATCACCCTGTCTACTATCTAAGCAATGGAAATGTTTTCAATGCCCCAAATGCACTATGACTTGCCACTCAGGTTTCCCAGGAGACTAATCTGGGACTGGCCCACCCCCTTGTCATACACACATATATACACTTACTGCCTCTCAGTTTGTCAATTGCTACTTTTACTTGGAGTGGAAGTTAAATCATCACACATTCAAAGACATATCCTTGACAACTATATCAGGTCCCTCTCACATATAATCACATGGCTCTCCATCCTTCTCCTTCACATTTCTCATTACATATAATGTTTACTTGTTCCAAGTTTGAGTCTTAATGCTTGATACATATCATGAGAAAAATGACTATCTTTTATATAGCATAACTTCTGATAACTGTAAGAACTCAAAAACACATGTAAATGAATATTATAAAGGCTTGCTTGTTTAGAGTGACCTTCTTACATTAACTCATTTAATCTTCACAACAACCCAGGAGTTGTGTCCTCTTCCAACTCTGGATTTAAAGATAATGAAACCATGTCATTGAAGTCATATTGCTATTATACATCAGGGCAGGGATATACACTCTGGCCATTGGGCTCAACAGCGTGTGCTCTTAACCAGTAAGAATCAGCCAACACTCCCACAGCAGGTAAATAGACCAGTTATTATTCTAAATGCTTTACATATATTGAAGCCTTAGCAAACTCTGTGAAGAAAACCTAGGAGGTAGACATTATTACCTGTATTTTAGAGATGGAACAAAGAGGAGTTAAAGTGATTTGCCTTAAGTCATGTGGTACTAAGAGGCTGAAGAAAACTGTGAACCTGTCATTCTTTCAGTTGTTAATACTAATCTATGCTACTTGTATATGGGAACAAAGGAAGGGAGATAGGGTGGTATGGCTTGGTATAAGAATTAAGAATGTTTTTTTATTCTTCCTTATCCAAAAATTGTGTGGAAAGTGCAATTTTATAATTAGGAAAAAATAATTTTAAGAAGATATAATTTTAAATTAATGTAAAAATGTGCATAAAAACATAAATGTGGAGAAATTTACCTAACCTCTTATCTAATGTGACATGCTCTCTGATATTGTATACCCTCTACAATACTCCTGACAGACACCTGGCTTCCCAGCCTCCACTAAGGCACCTGAAAAATCTATAAATCTACCCAGATCACCTCCCCTGTGTTCCAACAGGAAATGACTGTGGTCAGGATCAGGTGATTCATTTCTAAAAATATTTCATACTATAGCAATGCTGTGAACTACTGGGAAAACTGTCTTTTTAAACACATCAACCTCCTATGTATCACTCTCTGAACCCCTAATGTAATAAGTGGTACAAAATGATCAAGATTGTTAAAGTGTTTGTGCATATATATAGATAGATAGAAAGACAGATAAAAATAGATATAGATATTTGCTTTTACAATTAGGGTAAAAGGGTTTTGTGTGTTTTACTTTTAAAACTGGACTGTGATGGGTCTCTTAATGTCCCCTTCCCTATAGAAATGACAACTTCTTCCTCACTGCCACCAAAGGAACCTGTATGTATCTCTGTCCAATTTATGCTTCTTATTATTATGTGCCTGCTCCTCTTTCTTATTCCTATTTTTACTTTGTTTCTCTGACATCTAACCTAACTCATTGTAAGAGCATTAGCTTCATAAAGTAAATAATAATAATAATAATTCCAGAAGCACAATTCTTCAAACCAAAAAATAATTTCATAAGAGTTCAAATTCTTTCCTCAGTTTTGTACCCATCAAAATAGATACATGTGAATAATCTTTTTGGTTTTTTTTAAGTTTCTTCTTGGCACTTCTTCACTTGTGTCAACTATTTCCTTGCTCCTAAAAATCTCAAACTTCCCTGGGAAGGGGAGGGAGGAGGAAGGGAGGAGAAAGACTCTAAGACTCTTGAGGGATCAATTTTATCACAACCTAGCCAACTTTTGTGTCAAAAGTTTAACAACCTTCTTCCACAGTTCTCTTTTTCTTGTCTTGTCCCTAAACTCTGCCTATTAGTTATTTAATAGGTCTATGGTTATTCTCTTTCCATTCATTGACTTGAAACAGACTCAAAAACGTTAATGAGGGGTTATCATGGAACTATTTTCAGGCTAATTCTAAGTGGAGAATAAAGGTCACAATACCACTATAGGAGATAAAAGCACTTTTGCTGATATTATCTAATTTTCACAGGACTCTAGGGACATGGGCAATTATTTTGATTGTGCTTCTATAGATAAGGTGTTTTAGACACACTGAGTAGAATAATGGAAATCAATTATTGCTTGCACCACAAGTAGACTTACACCTACTAATATCCAGGGGACACTTATTTGAAAGATACAACTTGGCCTTCACAAAATTATTTTTGTCTTTTTTCTCCTGCATAATAAAAAAATCAAAACACCTAAATATTTTCATAAGTAAGTTGGAGCTGTGTGGCTTAAATTTCATGCCCTAAGAATTAAAGACTCACCTTGTAAATAATAATAATAACCATAACAACGTGCTGCCTCCAAACATAAACAATTAACAACCACCATTTGCATGACATTATTATTTAAAGGAAATCCTGTATAACAAAAAGTAGAGATCAAATTGTTGACTAATCCAAGGTAAGGGATGATTTTCTTTATTACCTAGAATATTTTTTACATGCTTTAGTTATTTAAAATATTCTTTATTTTACAAGTCAATCACTGAATCACACCCTATTGGAATGCATGGAAGTGTACAAGGCTTCCACTTAAAATTCACCTTGAAATCATACTTCAAGATCATGTACTCTTCCATTTAACCTCACATATTGCTTCTAGTTATTTTTGCTGGAATTTCTGCTCTACTGACCCATTCTGAACACACAATGCAATTTAAACTTAGTGGAGAAAAGATGAAGTTGCTAATGCTTTTGTGGAAGGTGGAAGCACAGGGTGATATGGGTAAGAGATAAAAGGAAGGAAGGCGGGGTGGGATGCCACATTTTGTCACACTCACTTTCCCTTCACCATAACCTGTACATAGACACAGCAGGTCACTCAGATGTGTTCACTCAATGGACAAGACTTCTCCAGAGGGGTGCAAGGAGGAAGTGAGCTAAGAGAAGAAGAGATGGAGAAAGGAAGGGAACATGGCTTAGCTCCTTCCTGCCTCTCCTTTCACAGTGGTCTTGCCATGGAGAGCTAACTGCCCTGCACTCTCAGTTCCATCATTCAGTTCCCTGAGACATTTCAGGAAGCCAGAATTCCTGCCCACCGTGTGGTGCTTTATCCAGGTCCAAACATGCAGAGACTATATGGTCTGACTGGAGCATGTCTCCAAAAAGAAGAAAAGAAAGATGAGGAGGAGCACAGGGATACTGGCACAATACAGGCCCCTAGGACACAATCATGACAGATGCCTACTTGCTGACAACCTCACAATCTTGAGCAGAAATGCGTCCAGCCTTCCCCACCTGGACAATCAATATGGGGAGGAATCAAAGAGGGATCAGATAAGATACTTGGCACCTCAGATCCTGAGCCACAACTAAGCAGGATAACAAACCTGAGAGAGCCAGAAATAGAAACAGGCCGAGGTTGCCCACAAACCAAAATCCTTAGAAGGCACTCAAAGTTGTAGGTAGAGAAAACCAAAAAGCAAACGCCAAAGCTGGGGTCACAGGTGGATTCCAAACCCATAAAGCCCAAGACGACGAGCAGGAAGAAACAAAACAAGAGCCAGAGTAAAACAGAGATGAAGAAGATTCCCATTCGATCGGTTTTAAAGAACTGGAAGGATAGGTTTTACCTTTACATGTTGATAGACATGTGGCAAATGGATTGTCAAGACTCTTAAAAGTGTGGGATCACTGCAGACATAAGAAATGTACGGGAGCATGAAGTTTAGAAAAACCTGGGGAGATAACCTTAATGTAATTTAGTTGTCCCTGGGCCACGTCCTTCTGACAACTAAAATGAGGTTGTGTTTTCTTAATAAGTACACTATTCACTTAATCAAAATTTTGTATTACAGTCCCTCTAGGATCAAAGGACTACAGATGAGACTTCATTGTGCAGTGCTTAAATTGTCATAGTCCCTGCCCTTGTAGATTTTTTAGTCTGGAGGGGACTACAGATAATAAATGAAAAATACATATATAATTGTGATTGTGAAGAGCTGTGAATTAAATGAACAGGGTACTAAGAGAAAAAAAAAATCCAAAAAGGAGAAGAGAAAATACCCCTAAATACTGCCAGCAGGAAGACTACTTTAAGGAGTTATCAATTAAGTTGATATTTTAAGTGTGAGAAAAAGAAACCAGGCTTTAGAAACCAGAGCTGCTGAAAGAGTCTTTTATCCAGAGGTGACAGCATGGCTAAGTCCCCAAAGCTAGAGAGAGATGGGCTTAATCAAGAAACTGAAAGAAGCCAGGATGGTGGAAACATTATAAACGAGTAATTATCTGGGCTGAAGTTGGGGAGGGCCTTGTAGATTTCTTCTCTGTTTGGAATTTTAACTCTCCATTTTGAGGCGATTAAGGGTTTAATTACTTCAGTTGTAGTGACTTAGAACACCCATCTATTTTAACTGCAGGATGTCTCCTCCTAACAGGTTGCCTTCCCAAAACATGACCAAGAATCTTTGGAAGGCAACTAAACCTTCCTCAGATATGCCCTTTCTTCTTCACCTGTTCTTCAAGTGCTATCCTGCTGTATATGGTTGCCTGAGGGCTGAGATTTCCATCCCCTCAGCCAGCACTGCTCTCCCTTGTACTGCTTTGCCCCAAGTTTGAACAGCGCAACTGCAATTTAAATAAAATTTTACTGTAAGTTTGAAGGAAATGAAAAAGAAATACAACACAGAGTGATTGAAATCATTATTCTATAAATATCTTCTTAGTGAGTAGTCCCATCCTTAGGTTTGGACAGTTCCATGCTTAAGAACCCCTGGTTCAGACCATCCGGATAATCCCCACAATACAGAGAGGGCAGATTACCTTCATTCTATCCCACCCTTACTGGCCTCTTCTCTTTTCCTATCCCAGGGGTCAACCTCTTCCAAAGATGATTGACAACACAAATGAATTCCATTAAAAGGAAAATGTCACCACAAAGGTCTTCTGACCTATACAGGGGGGCCCAGCCCCGTGACCCTGAATTTCACTAGAACCCAACAATCCAACATCCATAAAAGCTGAACTCACACACTGTTCAGGATATTAACTTGCCAATCTACTTGGAATTCATTCAAACCCAGGCTTGTTCTTTTCTCTTATTCAAGGTAAAGATCAAGCTTGCTACTCATGCTACCTGCAATAGGTTTCAGGCATAGTTTGTTCAAGATTCATGTTTATAATAGACATAGTTATCTCAAGGATTCAGCCTCCATAGCTATGTAATAACGTTAATCACATAGACCAAATCCAGTGCCTTGGAGGTCTTCAGGACTGCAGGATGTCATCATTTCACTTTTGCAGAACAAAAATTTACTTGGTCTTCTCAGTCTAGGTAAACAAAGGCACAACCTGCACCAAAGGTAAACTTAAGTCTCTATCCTTAGGAAAAGAGAAAATATTTTAAATTTGAAAAATCCTTTCTTTCTAGCAAACAAACAAAAAATACACCTTAGGTATCCACATGTAGAAGAATGAAACCAGACCCCTATCTCTCACCCAGCACAAAACTCAACTCAAAGTGATCAAAGACCATAAACACTGCAACAGCTAGAAGAAAACACAAGGTCAACACTCCAACATATCAGTGCAGGCACTGACTTCCTTAATAAGGCTCTCAAAGCTCAAGAAATAAAACCAAAAATCAATAAGTGGGATAACTTCCTGCACAGCAGAGGAAACAATTAAGAACTTGAAGAGTCTGCCTACAGAATGGAAGAAAAATCTTTGTCAGCCACTCTTCCAACAGGGAATTAATATCTAGAATATATAAAAAACTTAAAAAAAAATAAACCCCAACAAAAAATCCAATAGATCTGGGTTGGGGTTGTGACTCAGTGGTAGAGCACTTGCCTAACATGCATGAGGCACTAAGTTTGAATCTCAGCACCTCATATAAAAAAAATAAAATAAAGATCCATTGATAGAAAAGATCCATTTTTTAAAAAAATCCAATAGATAAATGTGCGAATGAACTATACAGATAATTTTTAAAAGAAGAAATACAAATGGCCAAAAATATATGAAAAAATGTCCAACACTTCTAGCACTCAGGGAAACAGTTGTGTGTCTTCTTTTGTTTTGTTTTTTGTGGTGCTGGGGATTGAACCCACAGCCTTGTGCCTGTGAAGCAGGCACTCTACCAACTGAGCTATATCCCCAGCCTGCACTCATGGAAATAAATGCATATCAAAGCTCCTTTGAGATACCAACTCACTCCAGATAGAATGGCAATCATCAAGAATAAGTAATAAATGCTAGCTAGGATATAGGAAAAATGTTATACATTGTTGGTGGGACGGCAAATTAGTACAACCACTTTGGAAAACAGTGTGTAGATTTCTCAAAAAACAAGAAATGGAACAACCATATGCCTCAGGAATTCCAGTCCTTGTTATTTATCCAAAAGAACTAAAATGAGCATGCTATGGTTATACATACACATCAATCTTTACAGCAGCACAATTCACAAAAGGCAAGTTAGAGAATGAGTCCAGATGTCGGTCAACAAATGAATAAATAAAGAAAATGTGGTATATATATATACACAGTAGAGTTTTACTGAGCCATAAAGAAGAATAAAATAATGGCAATTTCTGATAAATAGATGGAACTGGAAAACATCATGCTAAGTGAAATAAGTCAGACTCAGAAAGGCAAGGTTTGCATGTTTCCTTTCATATTCTGTAGCTGGAAAGAAATAGGAATTTTAAAAATAGGTGAAGGTGGTAGTGAGGAATCCCATGAAAATTGAAGGGAGAACAGTAGAGAAGAAGAAGGAGATGGAGGCGGAGGAAGGATGGATGAGAGAAACTGCAGAATGAAAGTAACCAAACTATGCTATGTGCATATAGGAATATATCACAGTGCATTCCATTTTTATGTATGTCTACAATGCACCAATGAGAAAAAAATAAATTAATTGACAGTAGAGGAAAGGAAGGGGATGTGGGGAGGGAGGAGAGGGAGAGGAAGGAAAGAGAAAATACCAGGGATTGAAATGGACCAAATTATATGCATGTATGAGTATAACAAAATGAATCCCACTATTATGTGTGAACTATAATGCACGAATAATAAGAAAAATTCTTTTATTTGACCTCCTTTCACCAAGAATATTAGTTTGTCTTAATTAGAAGTCACTGCAATAAAATAGCTTCTTCTGCCAGGCACACAGGTAGAGGCCTATATTCCCAACAGTTGAGAAGGCTGATGGAGGAAGATACAAGTTTGAGGCCAGACTAGAAAACTGAGTGAAAGCCTGTTTCAAAATAAGAAATAGGAAGGGCTGTGAATAGAGCTCAGTACTACACCTGGTATAATCGCCAGTATTGCCAAAAAAAAAACAACAAAACAAAACAAAAACTCCAGCTCCTTATTCAAACTCTTGCCAAAGGATTCTCTTCAGTCACTTGCTACAATCTTTTGCCTGACCATATATTTGCAGACCCTTCACTTTGATTCAAGTTCTTGTGCTTCACACATCCATGGGAACTGTCTGCACACTAAGAAGGCCTGCCCTACCTGGCTTTCACAGCAGTGCCTGTTGCCAAAGACCTCACTGCCTTCAAGATCCATATCCTGAAACTCCACATGAGTCCAGACATCTGTTCATTCATCACCCCAGCCTCTTGCATCACCTGAAGGTGAATTTCTGCTGTTTTTCTCAGGATGCTTTAGATTCCAAGAATTCCAGTTTGCACTGGTGCTGTGAAACACACTGCAGGTTTTCTGAAGCCAACTTAGCTCAAAGTCACCTCTTCTCAAGTTCAGTGGATTGCAGAGGACTTGCAAAGCTCCTTAACCATGGAGCCAAACTTCTTTCAGTGCCAAACTCCTTACCCCACCCCCAGTCACTCCCAAACTTACTCCCCACCCCTGCCCCAGCCTTTGCCCAGTGGCCTTTGATGACCAGGTGTTTCACTCCTTACACCTCTTCCCACAGCTATTCTAATAGTGCCCTCTGGTGGCAAGTGACCAAGTGTAGTCAAAGGACAGTGATGGAAAACTCATTCCATAGAACTAGTGCCCAGGAATTCTCCCAGGCATATTTACCGCTGACTGGGATATTTTCTAGTTCTTTATCTTGCCCAGATGGATGGATATATGAAAACAGGTTCAGACAGCAAAGAATTAAACTCTTTCTTACAACTAGGCAGTCTATTGATCAAAGACCAAATAGTACTACTAGCGAAAGAATGTCATTAACAGCATTGCTGCCATTAGCCACAGTCATCAAGGGGGCCACGTCTGTGGTTCCAACTGTCATGTAGTTATCTCTTCTTAAAGAGATTCTGAAATAAAATGGAGTACTATGTACTCCTTAGTGCCTCTTCCTTTGTTACTTTACCTCTTTAGAAGATAAAGACAAAAGAACATGTTGTTTGCCCCTTCTGGGCTAAGAGCTCTTAACCCAACTAGTTTGGCAGTGGGGGTAAAATGCTGTCTGGAGTGAATGCCAGGATGTATGGCCCTTTGGCCCTTTGGCTCTCATCCCCAAACCACGAAGCTTAATGAAAGGGTCCTCATTCTGAGAACATAGTGGGGCATGCATTCATTCAAGAATAATTATGTTCTCAAGTGTGGTGGGTAACTTCATAAACCAACAATTATAAGTCCAGTTTCCCACAGAACCCATAAGGGCAAACATTATCAATGGCCCCACTCATACTGCTCATCCATTTGCCACCTCTATGACACGAACTCCAGATAAACACACCTTGGGTGGAGAAGATGCATCTGACAAAATAGAAAGTTCCCATGGCGACGATGATAGGCAGCCAGATTGGGAAGCAATACACAGGACCCTAAAACAACTTTCCTAACATTTAAAATCCCATGACTTTTATGTGGTATATTTTAACTATTCTCTGTGAGATTTGGGTTATTTCTGATTTATATTATTAAAAAAAAAAACTGTGATTCAGTGAATTATTTAAAATTGGATTTTTTTCCTTTGGAGTAAATTCTTGGTCAAGTAACAAAGACCATTTCTAACACTTTTTGGAGAATTCTGGATTTATTAATAAACTAAGTCCTCAAACAGTGCCACCAGCAGTGAATGTGCTGCCTAAAGTCCTAGCAGCACTGAGTTTCATCATGCTCACTAATGTTTGCTAACATGATTACTGTGATTGCTTCCACGGCCTCTCAAGCTTTAGTATAACAGAAGCCTTCTGAATATTCTCAGATAAAAACAACGAGGCAAGACACTGCCAGCTAAATAACCTAGCTTAATACCAATGCGGCCTTGTGATAAATACAGGTTGTTCTTTTCTAGGACAAAGGTATTTAATGAACCTGTGGTGAATTTTAAAAATTCTAAAGGGATTTTGTTTTGATTGTACTGGGAATGGCCTTTTGTCAACATTCTTTATTATGATGCTAGCAAATTAGACAAAATAAAACATCAGTTATCTTTCAACTTTGAAAGAGTGCAAATTAAGGCACTCTTTTGAGAGCCAACTGAGTTTGATAAATTTATTTAGAGCCATTTTATGATTTCACTAATGCAAACAATAAATGGGACCAGGGTAAAGTTATATAGGTATTTTGTTTATGCCTTTGGCTGTCACCAAAATCTGAAGAGAACAGAAAAACAGAGTCCCAGGCTCTTTATATCAAGAACAGAATTATGAAAAATTTCAGGGTCATATGCCTATGGCCATGAATCTTGGGTAACAGGATGGGGCAGACATGACAGTCCCTGGAAAACAAATACTTTTCCTATCTCTCTCCTATTGTATCATAATTTCAAAGAAGGTGGAATAAGCACAATATCCTTGAAATTTGCATGTAAATAAATGTTAATGCAGTATCACAAAAGTGTCCTTGGTTTGTTCTCTCCAAAGTTGTATCTATACACAAACTAGAGAGCACCCTCATGAATGTGAGACCAGGAGCTTGAACAAGTAACAGGTCTACTATATTGGATAACAAATATCAAGTCCAAAAAGAGACTCTTGTATCCATTTGGATCATGAACAGGAAATAAGAAGCCTGAGGCCAGACATCAAGTTCTGGTGGTTGAGAAATGGTGTCAGTGAGAAATGAGGTGAAGCAAACTGTCAAAAGGTATCTCCCTATTGTGAGCTAGACACACAGTAGGCTCCTGTTTACAAAACTGAAGTCATGGAACTTGACTAAAGCAAGCTCTTCCTGTGCATTCCTCTGTCCTTGCTTTCTCTCAGGTACTTACAAGTTACTTTCCCTCTGCCTAAAGTATATCTGTCTTTTCTTATGGGCAAGTGTATAGAAAAAAAAAATACTGTACTCAAAGAGAGGTCTGGTGTTTGCCTTTGGCTTCTGGGAGATAATTTATGTCTTACCTGACTATGACGTATTTGTTGAGGAAGGTACTGGCCATATGGGATCTTGTATTTCTTGTTAACAATACTTAATGCATAGTCACATCTAGGTTGAAAGAATAACACTTCCTAAGTCCACAGGAGAGTATATTGAAAGTTTCATATTTGGAACCTCCCAGACTTTGCCCTATGCATCTCCTCCTCTGGCTGATTATTATCTGTATCCTTTCCCTGATATAAACTTTAAATCATAAGTCTAATAAATTTCAATGAGTTCTGTGATTTCTTCCAAAAAATTGTCCAAACTAATATTGGTTTTGGAAACCCTCCAAACTTAGAGCTGATAAGAAGTGAGAGAAGGTTTGGAGACTTTGTCCAAATCTTGCTTTTTGGCTAACTCTGGAAACCAACTTACACATACCTGGTAGGTAGGTAGTATGGACATCAATCCACCAACGCTGTGCCTGTCCAAAGTACTATTTTATATGTGATAGTTAGCTTACTCTGTTTTACACAAAATCACATTCACTGCATTGACATGAGAGCATCCTTCTTATAGGAAAAATATACTGTTTCTTTTTTTTTCTCCTTTGAAAAGATGACAGTTCTTTGGGTTTATAGTAGTTTACTCAGATCTTTGATATTATCCCATTTAAACATTAATAATAGAACTACAACTTTAGGAACATTCCATGCTACATGGACAAGTGTGATCAGTTTGTCAACAATCTCTCAAATGTGAATCTGTAAAGAGAGCTCTGCAGTAATAAAACTCAAGCACTCCACTCCCTAGCTACTGCTGCCTGGTTCTCTTGAAAATTTCATCTTTCTGACCTATTGAGATAGTATTTTATTTCTTTCAACCTGTTCTAGACAACCCAGAGACTGCCTCTTCCATTAAATATTCTTTGCCAAGAGATGTGCCTGAGGTTAATTTCAGCAGCTCTTACTAAAAACTGACCTTTTTAAAGGAAGAGATCTTCTAATACTCAGCAGAATTTTTTAAACTTTTCAATTACGCGTGTGGTGGTATTTAATTATTTTATTTGTTTAAAGTGATCACTATTTATATTTAGCTAAGATGCTGGATCAGGAAAAAGGAGAAGGAGTGAGGAAGGAGAGGGAGAACTCTCAGAAGTTATGTTGTTTCTTGCTCATTTTACATGTCCACTGTGAGATAGTTTTAGCTCTACTTTATATCTTCTTCATTCCAGGACCTACATTAAGAGCTCACCCCTGTTCACCCGGGACACTGTCAGTTTTCATGGTAAATAGAAAAGAGAAAAAGAGCAGGACTCTGCAATGATTCTTAAGGCCTCTGTTTGGAAGTTGCTTCTACCAATTCCAATCACATTCAGTGGTCTGTACCAATGCTACTCGAGGGCTAAAACCCCCAAGTCCCACCCAATCACAGCATGGTACTCAGAGGTCAAAACTTCATAACAGCCTCTGCATTACACCCAGTGACTGACTCATTTGATCCAAAGACCTGTGAATTGAAAATGCAAGTTATGTGTAGCAAACACATCCAATACCAAATGATGGAAAAGAGTCCAGGAAAGCACAATAACCACCTCCATTTGAAAAGGAGACTTACTGTGTCACTATTCATAGCAGTTTTGAAATCCTGAAAGACAAATGTCACAGTCCTCTACTCTGTGGTGCAAAATGTTGCTTGATGAGGCCCCAGTTCTGAATTTAACAGTAACCTGTAGTCTGTGGTCCTCCTTGATCCCAAACCTCACCTTCTGGGAGGGTCTACTTTCCTGTTATCCTGCTTGACCCACAGCTGACATGGGCATGATTAGTTTTCTCTTTTTCCTGCACATAAAAGTACAGTCTCTTTTAGCTTTTGTTAGTAAATCCTTTAGTGGTATAAAAACTCTCTCAAAAATTTGGAATTATTTATTTTTTGACTCAAGTCAATAATATGTGCCAATAACAGACTTGATTTCCCATTCTTTAAATTTACCAGACACCTATAAAGCCACACCCTTTATTTTCTAGGCTTTTTATCCAACTAAAATTATTTACTGAGCATAATCACAAATGTATTCATAGTTTAACAAAAGACAGGAAAATCAGTCATGTGTAGGTCCTTCTCAAAAGACTGAGTTTTAATCAGCCTTTTTTATTCATAGTTGATTCCATTTTCTAGCCAGAGTTGAAAACCACTGTTAAATGGTCTGTTAAATTCACCCATAATAACCAGGAAGCACTACTAATATTTTGTTTCCCACATCTCTGTCTAAAGTCATGAGTCCATTTGAGTTACTGCAAATATCACACCATTGCAAAAGGTAGGCTACCATCTTTCTAGCTTCTGATAATAGATTCTTCACCATCCATTTCTCACCTTAGAGCCAATGTCACATATTTTCAGATTTTATTATAGCAGGTTTCTACTCAATGTACCAAAAATTGATTCACTCAGATTAAGCAAGTCATGCAACAGTAAAAAGTGATCCAAAACTCTCATTGGCTTACAATAGTGAACTTTAACTTATTGTTCCCCCTTCATGTCTATCATGGGTTAGTTTGAGTTTTGCTTTATGAAACTCCACTCTAGGGTCCAGGCTAAAAGGGAAGCCCAAGTTACAAAGTAGGTCCTATGGCAAAAAAAAAGCAAGGCTGGTAGAGCCAGCTTCTTTTAATGCTCATTCTGGAAAGAGGTATAGGCCACTTCTTATATTTAATTGTCCAAAACGGTTATAAGACTATCTCAGTCTTTTTGGGCTGCTGTATAAATCTGCCATAAACTGGGGAGATTACAAACAACAGAAATTTATTTCTCACAGTTCTGGTGGCTGGGACGTACAAGACCAAGGCTCAGACAGTGTCTGGTGCATGGATCTTGTCTTCTAGTTGTAAATTCCCCTGGTAGAAAGGGCAATCAGCTTTCTGGAGACTCTTTTAGAAGGGCCCTAACCCCATTCCAGAGGACTATGCACTCACGATCTAATGACCTCCTAAAGCCCTACTTCCTTTACCATCACATTGTTGATTAAGTATCTAACCTTAGGAATTTGGGGGTAGGAATACAAACATTCAAATAATAGCACAAAAACTAGCCTTGTATCAGTGGAGTAAAATGAGTAATCTTCCCACAAGGAGAGATGGTAATAACTTGAACAAAAATAAAATCATAAAATCTATGATACCATTATTCATAGATCTAAAGCATTTTTACTCAAGCAGTGACTATTGACTGCTGGGTATGATGAATGTGGATGATATAATAAAACAAGCAACTATCCCTTTTCAATTACTAAGGACTTTCAAGGTACATCACTTTTACTAGCAGGTGAACAAGCTTAGTGATATACAACTTGGTCTTCCTAGACTCCTAAACCCTCCCCTCCAATTGATTTGTATGCATTTTTTTACTGTTACATAATAAATCACCATAATTATTTTATTATCAACACAATACCTATTTATTATTTCACAGTTTTGAATGTTAAACACTTATGCATGCTTAGTTGAATTCTCTGCTTAGGATCTCATAGGTCAAAATCAAAGTGTTGGCCAGTTTGACTTTCATCATTCTGGAAAGAATTCACTTCTAAGAATATTTAGATTGTTGGCAGAATCCAGTTTCTTGCAGTTATATACCTGAGGTCACTATTTCCTTTCCTGGTGGAATGTACTTGAGTCTGATCAAAGGTTGAAATTTTTCCCTAAGAGCTACAACTTAAATCTCTGTTTACAAATGTGTTTTGGGGGTGATGGGAAATAAATTCTAGATATCAAGTCATTGACTAGAAGGCAAACTACTTCAGAAAGAAAAGTAGAAGTGGAATCAGCTTTCTAAAATACCTGTAACTTAGAGAATCCTATCCCAAGTGATCAAAAAGTCTATCTGTTTTCTGTGACAAAGGAGTCCCAATCAAAGTTATATAGCTTCTAATTTTACTACATACCTATACTATGGGATTAGTTGGCAGAACATCTGTTAGAAGACATTCCTAGATGATGGGAAAGTGAAATTAGTATCTAACGAGTGAATAAGAAATGGTGTTATGTGTGATATCATGTAATTTTCAGACTATTCTGAAGTTGGGTAGTATTGTGACTCTTACAGGCTTCAACATGGTAAACTGAGATTAGGTCAAGTTCATAAAATGATAAAAGAAGAGCAAATCAGAACAAAACTCTATAAACCCACCATAACAATATTAAAAAGAAAACAAGAAAGGGATCATTAGCAGACTATAGAGTTCAGCAAATTTTTGGAAGATGGATATTGGTACACTGATTAATGAAGCAGAGGGAAGAAAGCTGTAACATCAAAAAAAAAAAACATGATGAGAATGAGCAAAGAAGGCATTTATTCAACCAGCAAATCCTTAGAGAGAATATCAGAATTCTCAATGCAGCATAGAGCAGGATTTGGGAGTGAGGCTGAGAAGATGATGAACTGACTCCACAACACTGTCATTTCCACCATGTAGAGCTCCAGCTCTCCACCTTCACAGACAGGATTTACTTGGAACATCTATTCCCAACTAAGAAAAGGCAATGGAAGCAGCTTTTT
>JAJEJO010052676.1:139590-176499 GCA_020662805.1 Glaucomys volans
TTTTTTTAAAAAAGGTCCAGACAATATGATATCCATAAATCATGAAGCTGCTATGAAAAAAGGAACAGTAAAAGAAACCAGAAAGCGCCCTTGGGAAATTACAAAATGAAATTAACAAAGTTAAAATTTCAATAGTCAAGTTGGGAAATAAGATTAAGGAAACCTCACCAAGGGTGGAAAGAAATGAAAAATATGAGAGCAAATATAAAGACATTTCAAACCCAAAATATCAATATCACTATCTGAGTAATAAGATTTCCAAAAACAGATTACAGACATCATAGAAAAGGGGAAAAAATTACAAAAATAACAGACAGGAATTCTCCATGCACAAAACAAAAGGTCCTAGCACCGGAAATAAAAATCCACCCATAGGCCTGTCATTGTGAAATTTGAAAACACAAGTAATTAAAAGATCCTGAAAACATGTGGAAACAGAAGCAAAGACATCTTATTATTTACTTAAAGTGTTAAGGACACTGAGTTAATGTCCGGAACCCCAATTTTTATATGTCCATTTTCTTTCCATCATTCATGTATGAAGTTGTTTGGTAAATTCATAGAGACATTTAGCAAATTATTTTCCCTACCCTGATTTTCCTACCCACCCTTCCACCTTCCACTGAATCAATCTTCCTACTGGTTCACATTTTGTTTGTTTTGGGTAGTAGGTGTTGAACCCAAGGGCACTCTACCACAGGGCTACATCCTCAGCCTTTTTTTTTTTCCCGACAGGGTCTCCCTAAGTTGCTGAAACTGGCCTGGAATTTGTGATCCTCTGTCCTCAACCTCCCAAGTCACTGGATCACAAGTCACTGGGATCACAGGCATGCACCATCAAGTTCAGTTGGTTCACATGCTTAATCACTATGAGATACTTGAACATGACCTACCTGGGTAAATGCTACATATAAGAAAAATTATATAACGTTTTTAAGTATCTGATCCCCTATATTAGCTTCTCCCTGCCACATATCCATTCTTCAAGCTGTCACCAGAGGAATTTTCTAAATAAGAGATGTAGTTCATTTACTTACATATATAAAATGCTTCAGAAATAAAACCAAAATTATGAGTACCATGCAACTGAATGTATTATAACATCCAATCTCCTTTATAGTCTAAAGCACTCATTAATTTATATTTTATTTACTTATTGAGTTAATAATTAAGGTACCCACCATGTGCCAATTACTGTTCCACATGCTGTCACACCATGTGACATGAATACTCTCACAATAATCATGCTGAATGAACAAAGTCAGAGAGGAAGAACACATGCTATATGGTACCATTTTATAAAATTTCAGAAAATGCAAACTAATGTTTTGTTGATCGGTGGTGGAAATAGAGCAGAAAAGAGGAAGAGAGAGATTGCAGGGTCATGGGAACACTTCTGAAGGTGATAACATATTTATTATCTTGACTATGGCAACAGTTTCTAGGATACATACTCATGCCAAAACTTATAAAATTATCCACTTTCCTCCCATGCAGCTAATTAAATGCTGATGACACAATAAAGCTATTAAATGCATACATGTACATACATTTTTTGAAAGCCTGTGTTATAAGCTAAATTGTGTCCCACCAAAAGGCATATATTGAAGTCCTAACCTCCAGTACCTTAGAATGTGACTGTATTGGAGATCTGTAAAGAATTGTTAAAATAGGTCTTCAGGGCTGGGTTTGTGGCTCCGTGGTAGAGTGCTTGACTGGCACATGTGAGGCAGTGGGTGTGATCCTCAGCACCACATAAAAATAAATAAATAAAGGTATAAGAAGTTAGGTCTTTAACTGGGTGGGGCTTAGCTAAGTGGTAGAGTGCTTACATGGAATGGGTAAGGTCCCAGATTCAAGTTCCAGCATTTGTACAATGAATCAAAATGAAGTCTGTAAAAATTTAAAAAGAAAGAAAGAAAGAAGGAAAGAAAGAGAG
This sequence comes from Glaucomys volans, assembly GCA_020662805.1. Classification (NCBI taxonomy): domain Eukaryota; kingdom Metazoa; phylum Chordata; class Mammalia; order Rodentia; family Sciuridae; genus Glaucomys; species Glaucomys volans. Next base: position 141,530 of record JAJEJO010052676.1, read on the forward strand.
AGAGAGAGAGAAAGAGAGAGAGAAAGGAGGGAAATTCGGGAAAGGAGAGATAGTAGACTGAGAGACATCCTTATGCTATGTACATGTATGAGTACACAATTGGTGTGAATCTACATCATGTACAACCATAGAAATGAAAAGTTGTACCTCATTTGTGTACAATGAATCAAAAAGCAGTCTAAAAATAAAAAAAAAGAAAAAAAAAAAGAAAACAAAAAAAAAGAAAATCAAAATCCTCTGTAGTGATTGGAACCTAACTGAATATGACTCATATCTGTATGAGTGTAGGAGATTAGTGTACAAACATGCACACATGGAAAGGGAAGAACAGGGAGAGACACAAGAAATGATGGCTATGTATAAACCAAAGACAAAGGTCTTAAAAGAAACAACCCTGCCAACATCTATATTCATGCTTATAATCTCCAGAACTGTGAGAAAATACACTTTTCACTTAAGCTACACAGTCTATGGAAGTCTGCCCTAGTAATCCTAGCAAACTAATGTATCCTGTAAAAGATAGGCTGCAACATATATAACATATTTTCCGTGTGGCTCTATCATGAGTAATTGATTTTCTATCTAAACGATTTTCTTTGTTTTACAATAACCTTGCACTTCTGTTACAATTAGAAAAAATAGTCAAAAAATATTCTGTGGAATCACTTACAGAATTCTATCTGAAAATCCTAACAATGAAGAAACCATAGCAGAAAAGATCTTATTTTCTTATTCTAAAATAAGGGTATTTATACAGGAGAAAACAGTAATTTTACAAAGACAACTTAAAGAAAATTGGTAGGTGTACTTTTGAAATCTTTCTATAAATATTCAGGAGGCAGCCTGCTGACTCCAAATTGCTGATACTGCTGTTTCAAAGATGCCTACAACACTCACAGGAAAGACTCGGTGGAACTATAAACGAGCTGTTCATTAAAGATACCTATGTAAATTACAAGACAAAAGGTAATATTCAATATAAAATACTCCCATTTTTTAGAAAGCTTTGCAAAATGAGTTTTAAGTTGGCAGTGATTACCAGCAATGTTTATGTTAGGGGCTTCACAAGGCTTTCTTTTATTCTTAATTACTTTTGTAACTATCAATACTTATTCAATTAGATATGTTAATAGTCCCTAGATTTCTACACACCTGTTTCTTCCAGCTGTCTGTAAGGGCTGGTTCTCTGACATCTGTACAGAATTGGTCGTTCCATTTCCACCACTAAAATCACAGGAAAAGAATGTCTAGCATCAATGTGGAGATACAGAGCTTAAAATAAAGACAAAAGGTGACTAAGCATCCATTGTCTTGCAATGAAATCGGTTCTATAGGGGTAAGTTCTAGGACATCCCCAATAATTACTAGAAGGTCTTCTATGCTTTCATAGATGGAAAGATACTCTCTTACCAAACAAGGGTCCCTTACTTGTTTGACTGGTATTTATAACTATGTGTAAACTTAAGGCTTAGATAGTACAATAGTTTTTGTTATAAAAATTAGTGCAAAAATTAAAAGCTAAAAATTGAGTCATTTATAATAGAGTATGATAACTGTTTAAAAAATTAATTTAATAATATGCTCTCCCCATTTTTTTTAATTGGGAAAACACCATGATTCTACAGGTACTTTTGCTAAATTCAGGGAGCACAACAATGATGATAATGCCCTTGATCTTATGGAACTTTAAAAGAAGTGGGAGGAACCAATAAATCCAGATTAGGTAACTGTTATGAAGAGACTGTAATAAGGTAAATTTACAGGGAGTAATGGGTTTGCATAGAGGAATGATATATATATAGCAGTTAGACATTTCACAGATAATTTAAAATAAGATCAAAATTCTAACTTATGCAACTAGTAAAGATTAAGGAAATAATTATTTTCCCCAGCTTTAAGTGAGCACTAGAGAATGGGCATCATAAGTGGATCAGTCTATATTCAAAGGGTATGGGCATAATTTATTAACACATTTTAAGTATATGTAAATTAACCCAGCAATTATACTTCTAGGATTGTGTCAGAGTTATTTGCAACAAGATTTTTTTCTAAGGTTGTTCCTTGTGCAATTGTTTATAGTGGTAAACATTAGGGGAAAATTTAATCCAAACATCAGACCACTCATTAACCAAATGAAATGTGATACATCAGCAAAATAAATTATGCAGCCATTAATTGACGATGTAGTGTTTTCGATGTGAGAAAACAAGTGCTTCTCTCTCTCTGTGGACTGCAGGATAATAAGACAATGTTTAAAACAGATGAGCCTACAGCAAATAAGAGGAAAAGAGAGTAGCCAGCAATAAGCAATGGGAGGTAAATGGAAGATTCTGGACAGATGAGGCATAGCAAAGGAAGCCACAGTCTGGAACTCACATATTGCCATCAGTAAAAAAAAAAAAAAAAAAAAAAAAGAAGAAGAAGGAAGAAAGAAAAAAAAGAAAATCATCAACCAGAAAGTACAACAAGGAAAAGGCAAAGTGAAGAAATAATTAAACGATAAAAAAAGATAGTAGGTGAAGTTCTGTGTGATCTGTGTGCACATTATAAAATAAGCACCCTTCCCTTGCCTGACCCTAGTGGCCCAGTGCTTTATACTCAAACCCAGACAAATCTCACAGCAAAATAGATGGAACTGGAGACATTATTCTAAGGGAAATAAGCCAGACAGAACAGATACCACATATTCCCTTTCATATGGAAAAGGAATTAAAAAACAGTCAATGTAGAGTAGCAATTTCTAAAGGTTGGAAAGAGGAGGAGATGGAATGAGGTTGGATAGTGGGCACCCACACACTTAGCAGATAAGTTGTCATCCAAAGCAGAGGGGGATGATAACAGTTCACAATAACCCAGTATATATTCAATAGAGAAGTAGAAGGAGGAATGGGAAGCTCCAAGCATAGAGGAATGATGAGGGAATGGAAATGATTTGATGAGCTACATGCATATGTTAAAAAATCACATGTACCCCACAAATATGCTCAATTAATACAATTAAGCAATAAAAATAAATAAAACTTTATTTTATTTATTAAAAATAAAGCCTAGAAAGAACTAAGGCAGCTAAGACTAGGTATTAATGCCTAGAAAGAACTAAGGCAGCTAAGACTAGGTATTAGTCTTAGCCTAATACCTAGAAAGAACTAAGCCTAGAAAGAACTAAGGCAGCTAAGCCTAGAAAGAACTAAGGCAGCTAAGACTAGGTATTAATGCTGGTAAACACCCCTCATTTTATGATATAGGTGTTCCCTAACCCAATAACCAATCTCTCCTTATCCTAAAGAAAATTTGGCAACAAATAAAATAAGCTACCACCACAGATCTTGCAGCCTAACTTCCCATCACCCAATTCTAAACACGAGATATTTGAGGAAAGGCTGTAGTATGCAGGATTAATACCAAGATTTTAAAAGAATAATAAGCTTTGGAAAAAGTAATAAGGAAATAACAAAGAAAGACCTTCAAGTTAGAGTCCTCAATGACACTTAAGAAGATATTTCTTCTAAACAAAATACTGCATTATAAAATCAAAAACAGATCAGAGAATAAGAGATCTTAAAGATTAAAGATTTGGAGAGAAGAATCACACATATCCCTACCACCCTGTCATCCCATTCCAACCCCCAAATCAAACTCTTGGGAGTAGAAGCTGCCAGCAGAGCCTGGGAATCATAGAATAGGTCTTGGGCTCTGCTGGGACTTAGCTGGAGAGAATGGACTGTCCACTTTGCTCCTCAGGATGGACACATATCTGAAGATGGCAGCAAAAGGCTCAGAGAGGTGAAGTGTAACAGCTGGCAGCCTGGAGAGACACCGTCCTCTGACTGCTGAGGATCCTGAGAGGAAAGCACATTCACGAAGGACTTCAGGGAAAGAAAGCACAACAGCTGTTTAACCCTGTCTGTGGACCTGGAAAAGATCTAGCCCAGGTATTCTCCAAAATGGAAGTACCTGTGGAGATTTAAACATCGCAATGGCTGAGACCACAACCCATATCAATAAGCTCAGAATCTCTGGGGTGGAGCACAACCATTAGCATTTTTGAGGTCCAACAAGTGATCTCAATCTATAGTCAAGTTTAAGAATCAGTGATCTTAGCTACTTTTGATAGCAAGAACAGCAGCATCTGGGAATTCGTTAGAAATAGTGAATTAGGTGGTACTTCAGACTCCCAGAATTAGTATCTGTATTTCAACAAGATGCCCCCAGGGATTTACGTGTGCATGAAAATAAAAGTTCTACATATAGTCCAAGGATAGGAACCTGGCCCAATTAAACTAAGGGTGGCACTACCATTGGTCCTTTGGAAACTCTTCTAAGGTAATTCCCAGTCCAGTTGAAGGCCTCTGCCCTACGTACTACAACTAAGGAGCCCAGGATGGAAGACTGATAAATCATCACTTGCTACATCATTGGCCCTAGGGGATGACATTGCTGTAGTTTCCACCTCTAAATACATCCAGTCCAACAATCTCATGCCCAAAGATGACACATGAATGGATTTACTGAGTTCTAGTATGGACTAGAATGGCATGCATAAAGACATACATATCCTGATAAAAACTATTGTGTCCATAGTTTGACTTCTTCCTCTTCCTAGTAGAAAGAAATTTCTAACAAAGAAGAAAAACATTAAGCATCTAATCTAAGAAACTAGAAGCTAGTATTTGGTGGACTAACTTCTACAGATTTTTAAAAGATTTTTTTTTCAGTTGACATGTGTGCTATTGTTTAATTATTACATTTGTGGTGATTTATTTTTCAGCAGTAGGTACTGCTGTAGGTTTCCTCCTCCAGTTACAGCATCACTACTAGAAAACCATCACAGAGAAAATAAGTAGTTGACCAAGTCACTGGACCCTCCCAATGGAGAGATATTGGCAAAATTTTACAAAAAAATATATTTTTAGCCTGCATTCCATAATAATGTATTTCTCTTCCCCCAATATTTCTATTAGTGCATTATAGTTGTACATAATGGTGGGATACATGCACACAATATAACAACATAATTTGGCAATATTATTGCCCAGTATTTCCCCTTTCCCTACCCTCCTTCCTCCCTCTGCTCCTTTTTCTCTACTGAATCGTGAGATTCCACCCCACACAACTTTCTTTTCCTTTTTCCTCTCTAGCTTCACATATGAGAGAAAATATGTGACACCTGACCTTCTGAGTTTGACTTGTTCCACTTAACACAAAGATCTCAAGTTCCATTCATTTTCCAGCAAATGACATAATTTTTTTTCTTCATGGATTGTGCATATATACCACATTTTCTTTGTCCATTCATTTTTAATGGACAAGTGGGCTAGTTCCATAGTTTAACTACAGTGAATTGTGCTACTATAAACATAGGTATGCATGTATATGTAGGAAATCAGTAACAGGGGCCCCTCAAAAGACTAGAAATGGAAACACCACATGACCCTGCTATAAAACTCTTTGGTATTTCTCCTAAAGAACATATTACTCTTATAAGATGTGCTGGAAATGTCTAGCTCCCTAAAAACAGAAACTGAGAAGGGGATTCTCATTGAAGTATTGAGGGGTTTTCAAGGGAAGAGCAAGGCAGGACGGGTAAGATGGAGGAAGCTAAGTTAGGGTTTCTCAGCTGGAGACTTTCAATCTGGTCTCTTTGGGAATCTCTGGAGCAAAACTACACCTCAAATTCAATCCCACCTTTAGGCAAAGGGCCAGCCTTTTGTCTCCCATATCAGTTAGCCATTGGTCACTGGCTGTCCTGGAGAGGGTCAGGAGTGGGTAAGGAGGGAAGCTGTGAGTCCTTGGCAGCGCCTACCCAAAGCAACTGGGAAAGGTTGCACCTGCCCTCTGAAGGGTGCAACAGCTTCCCCTAAAAAGGGTGAGTTAGATTCTGCTTCCTGACATCAATCATGCTTTATCTGATAAACAGTCTTAAAATGTTTGTAATTGGCAATATCTCTAGTTTCAGAACTACAGACATTTTCTTCCATACCAGGGCTTCCTTTTGGCCATTTTACTCAATTAATGTGTTGAGAATTTACAAACGTGCTGTTTCCCCAGTATCTTTCCCCAAAGTCTCCGGTTTTATGATGTGGCCTACATTGGTATTACTATGAATTAGCTAATTTCTAAAGCACAGTCTTGAATTTACAATTGGGGTCTATCTCTTTTCCCACCCAACCCCCAATATGCAATCTGTCAAATAGACCTCATGAGTTAGAGACTTAAGCTTCTACTTCTGGATGAAAAATAATGCTGTCTAACACTGATTGTGGGGTTGTTGGCCCTATTCCTAATTTAGTCAGGGGCACAGTGTCTGAAGAAAGAAGCCTTACAGCTCAGGTTATCTTCTTACAGTGCCACCAGGGCGTCTGGCAAGGTTTCTACTGTCACAGCAGTATTATCCTGAGTTACTCAGCCAGAGGAAAATTGCTTCCTAATGGAACCCTGAGCCCTCCATTCAATTTTCCCTTAAGGCCTGAAGAATGCAATCCTAAGAACTCATGCTAAGCGAGGCCTCTTCAAAAATTATAGTCTATGCTCATCTGAGAGTCAGAAAATTTCAATTATATAGCCTCCCAGGATACATTTTAGGAGAAAACAGAACACAGTTGTTTTTGCTCACTTGTTAAACACTAACCATTTTGTTCCTAGCTCCATTACTTTTTCTTACTTTATCCCTCTTATGCAAATAAGCAGCCCATTTTCAATCTCCATTGAAATAAGAAATGTAGTCTCCATGTATAAGAAATATGTGCCTTTGGAGTTTGCTTTAAAAATTATCTCTGGGAAGAACCTGAATTTCTTGGACTCTTTAAAGTTTCAAAGTGCTTTTACAGCCATTGCTTCATTTGATTCCTGCCACAAGCATGCAAAGTAGAGAGGTGCTATAACCCCCAATAGACAGACTAGAGTTCAGAGATTACCTGACTTCTTAAAATCATAATGCTGAGAACCAGACAAGAACCAGCTTTCCTGGCTTTCATCAAATACTCTCCTCTTCCATGCTGCCTTTTTACTGTTAGCAATAGGCAGTCTCAGTTTCTTCTTTGATCCTGGGGATATCTGATTTATTATTATTTTTTTACTCATGGATCCCACAAACACGCAACAGGATTTAGCAACACCTCATTTAATATTGTTCAACACTGGTACTCCCTTTATGTATTTTCACTTTCTCTAATGAGGACCCTGACTTAATTGCCTAATCTGGACATGCTATTTTACCAGTGTGACTCCAAGACGCTCTGGTGAGTCCCAAAACTGGCATGAGATTTCAGTTTATTTTAATTTTATTGTATCACCCTTATGCTTTATTTCCATTGCATTCACAGCAATCCTTAGCATGCATAATATCACTTAAATAACACATAGTGCTGCAAAGTAAGAGCTCCCTAAGTATTCCCTGTGCAGCCACAGGAGGCCCCTTTCAAACCAAAAGCTGTGAATCTTATCTGTTGGTTCTGCTGTAAATTTTGATCTGGAGGCATGTTTAATAGCTTTTCACTGACTATTGTAAAGGGAGTATTTACTAGAAATGATGTCTGCTTATATTATTTCTTTGCCAAATTGCTCCCAGCAACTAGAAAATCTGCTTGTACCTCTCCATCAGTATCCTCCCTGGAAAGGGGACATTTTCTGTTTGTGTACTGCACGAAGTATTTGATTTTACTTCATGATCTCTTAGGTTCAGTCAGAAGGACAAACAACACATCAAATGACTCTCAACCTTTTCCCTACTGAGGACATCTTTATTATTTAACTCTTTGATTTGAGATATTCCATCTGTCAAATGTCACACCGATTAAGGAATTCTCCATTTCTCTATTTTTAGATAACAACACACATATGTAATAATAGGAAATGCATAGAGCCTTTAACATGTTGGGTACTGTTCTAATGATTTCTGTAAACTTCTTTAACATTTTTAACATCCTAGGAGATGGGCATTTCATCTTCATTTGACATGCCAGGCATACATGAATTAGGCACTTGGCAGCAGGTTAGAACTAGAACTTGAGAACAGGCAGGGGAACTGCAGAGCCAGATCTCCTAATCTCCACGTGTACAATTCCCTATTTATAATATCCATTTAGCAGAGCCCAGCAAAAACATGTGGGCTTTAATTTCAGACAGGTGGAACTGTGAAGGTCTGACTTCCTCCAATGGATAGATATCCCAGCTGGAAAATCTGTTTTCCCTGAGTCAGGTTACTGGACATCAAGTTCCCACCCCCCCTTTGTCAGCTTTCATCCCTTGAGTACATCTTTTAAATCCCCAAATCTCTAATTCTTGGTGTAAAAATAAGGATGTTTAAGATTTATAATTAAAAATAATTTGTACTCTCTCCTTTATTGTTTTTTAGTAAAATATTTTGTGATATAACCTAATATGTAACAGGCATTATTTTTAGCCCTTTGAATCCAAAGATAAATGAGATGAAACCATTTCTCTGAAGGAATTCGGAGCCTGTGGTGGAGGCACACATTCTCATACAGTGCCACAGGTTTGTGCTGTAGTCATGATTGAATTCTAGGTGAGTGGAGAGGAAGGAACAGAACGTGTCACATTTCCCTCCAAGTGGGCAGGAGAATTAGACAATGTCAGGAAAACATCACGGAAAAGATGATTCCTGAAGTGAGTCTTGAAACATGAGGGCACATAATGATGAGGTAAGCGGTTCTGGAAAAGCATGGAAATGCAAAAGGAAAAGATACATCTTAATTTCAAACCCTTCTAAAAGTATAGAAAACAAAATATCTGGGCAGGTAAGAAGGGGAAATTGAGTCATACCCAGAGCTCTAACGGTGAGGATTGAGTGATCTCATAAAACATTTTATACAAATCCAAAGCAGTATGTACGTGGAGATCAGTGTTTAAGATGGTCATTGTTGAGGATGCAAGTTATTATTCACCACTTGTGAAGAATACTGGCGCATGAAATTTTTCTTTGTTAATAATACTGCAAGAAAGCTAGGGGAACATAGTGTTACATCATAAAAGATATCAAAGAACGTGCAAATTTCTAGACAAACCTAGAATGCAGGAGCCCTTACTTCAAACATCCCTAAAAGGTTTATTCCTGTGCATTGCTCTGGAAGCACATGAGATGATGAAACTTTTTCTCAACTCCTCCCATTAAGAATTTCAAAATAAGTGCTGTGCATTCTAGCACATCTAAAGAAGCCACACCTGTGTTTGGATAGAAGCTTAGTGAAATCCAAGAGGCTTAAAGAATCCTGAACAAAGACCTTTCAGCCATTCCTCTTTGGAAAGACATGGGAACCAAGATAGGAGTCAGGATTATTCAGATAATTGCTTCAATATTCTATTTCACTTTGCATTTGTAAATGAGGCAGGAAATGATCAGCAGAATACTTTAATTCAGGTCTCCTAAAAACATATTTATTCTCCCTTCTCTCATCCACTTTCTATTTTAACTTTGGGAGAATTTCAGTGAAAAACAGGAATATGCATTGTCTGAGGAAATTACACTGGCATAATAAATCCATGAGATTTTCAATGGGGCACAGGTGGAAAGAAGACAGCTGTTGCCTGTTTAGTCAAACGTGTATGTTTTTAAAAAGGAAATTGTGTATAAATAGACCAAAATGACAGCTTTCCTGAATAATTGAGAGATAATTGACACCATTCTCCTTTTTACTTTGTTGGTATAAGCAGAAGTTTTGTTACCCTTAAAGATGCTATTACACTTCTTTCACTTCCATTTTTTCATGTATAAAAGGGAGATGTTGGTAAATGTACCTGTACAACACTTACATGGGTTTGGTGATTTAATTTGCAAGCAAATTAACATAGTCTTATAAAATAGTTTCAGCTGTTGATCACTCTGTTACGTGTGCAGTCTATGTTACATGATTTTCAGCATTTTTGCAATAAAATGTGTTTAATCTCTTAGGTAGCTTTCACTTCCTAGTATCTCTCCCCAAGATAATAACAGATATATAGAGAAGAGATATAATATGATGAGGCTGCCAGGGGCCCAGAAAGGGCACCCTGACCTCACGCTTATCCTTGGGTTTACACTGGTGCACAACTCCTGATAGGAGCTTAACTTCCGGCATTTGCAGCTGCTGGTGTATCTATTGATTGAGATTCTCTCGGCATGGTCCAGGCCTGGTATTAATTACTGAATGACTTAGCCTCATGTCACCCTCATCTACCCAACCAAGTCCGCCAACCATGGTGCAGTGACATCCCCTTTGCTGACACACAAGCTCCTGGCAGGCCCACTACCCTCAACCTAGCATCAGCACCACAGGAGAACCTCAGATGGCTTCCCAGCACACACCTACCCACCCCCATCTCCTGCCTGACAATGCAGTGTCTTTGTCCAGTGTTATTCTCATCTATCTAAAACGCTTTTCTCATTGATGTCCAAGGCCTCCCTGAAAATGGATCTCCCTCTCTCCTAGTATCCATATTTTAAACTTTCATGGAAAGATTCTAAATAATGATGAAAGGGAAACAAAAGCAAATTACCATAACAAAAATAGTGTTTCAGAACTCAGCCTTCCTCAGCAGGGTGGCCCTTTCTCCCTTTCAAGAGCAAAAGGGCACCACCACATTCACTTAATTTACTCACATCATCCATGACAGGCACTGGTCCAGGCCTGGCATCTCAGAGATGAAAAGCAGACAGACCATCAGAGTGTTACCTCTCTAATGGAGAAGACAGAAGCATGGATGCAATCACAACACGGAGAGATCTGCTGTGACGAAGAAGGCACAGGGCACTGGGGATCACAGAGGAGGACACATAACTAGACTCGGGAGGCCAGCAAAGGCTGCCTAGTAAAACAATACCAGAGCTGAGGCCTGCAAAAGGAACAGAAGCCACCCAGGAAATGACAGCAAGAACATTTCATGGAAGGAGGCAGCACTGTAGAAAGACAGGCAGCATAAGAGAATGTGGCTCATTAGGGGAACTGCCAAGTTATTTGGTATGGCTACCCTGCACATATTATACATTCATCTTTCCTTTTCCTCCTGGGAGGCTTTGATTTGGGCTTGATTTCCCATAGCTGTGAGCAAAGGTTTAAATGCAAGCAGAAATGAACAGGGTCATAGGAAATGAAAAACTTGTAGATGGATACCTTTTGGAGATGAAAGCAGAAACATCTTATAATATTCTCTAAAAGAATATGATTTTGCTCCTAAAGAACTAAGGTTGCTTCTTGGTTTCAAACAGCAGAATAATTGGCTATTGTTGTTGGATTTTTTTCCTCTCTCTCTTTTTTCCTATCAAAAGAATTTAAAAAAAAATATTCTCCACCAATTACAGATTGGTAGGGAAGGTAAATCACAGAGGAAAATTCCAGTATTCATAAATGTCATAGTAACAAGGCAATTTACCCAGGGACTGCATTGTTTAAACTATGGAATCATTGGGAAGGAATAATGTTGAATATTTTTGCTGTGGTAGAATATCTTCCTTTATTTCTATTTTTAAAGTAAGGATTCTTTAAAATGTGCACATTTTACATTTATTTAGACCACATAGAAATGAATAATATAAACTAAAGAGAGTGATGTCAGCATGAAGGAGTAGTTTCAGAACAGCACAAAAATATATTCAAGGGACAATAAAGCAGTTAAAAGATAGTATATTCTTAAGGCAAAGTCCCTAGGAAATTATGTGAATTAGAAATTGTCTTTGGAGGAATTGAAGCTTACCTCTCTACTTATATGTACAAATGTTTATGCAATTCACTAGAACCACTGAGATTATCTATCTGTTCACTCTATCTGAGAGAAACTATTTAGAAATTGTACAAATTTCTTTAAAAAAAAAATATGTCAAATGTTTTAATTAGTCAAGGAAATTCCACCTATCAGTGTGGCATAAAAAATGTTTAACTTGAAGTCTTAGTTCTCTCACACACTACTAAAATGATAAATATTTATTCCCACAAGAAAGTATCAGCATTTCTACACTTCAGAGAAAAGAACTCAATTCTTTGCCCTTAACACACCATTCAACATGTTTCTTCTAACCAGTAAATGGGTACTGCTCATACCCATTTAGGTAAAATTAGGTGTAGTTTTCCCTCAGGACTGAAGTCCCTGAGACATGCCTTCTGAGTTAATCAGCTCTTCATCATTGTGACCAAAATACCTGACGAGAAGAACTTAAGAGAAGAATAAGTTCATTTTTGGCTCATGGTTTCAGAAGTTCAGTCTGTGGACTGCAGAATATGAATATGAAAAGAATATGATTTTGCTTCTGAATACCTCAGGCTGCTTCTTGGTTTCAAACAGTAGAATAATTGGCTATCATTTCTCTGGACCTGAGGTGAGGCAGAACATCATGGTGGAAGAGTATGGGGAGGAAGGCTGCTCAGTTTATGGCAGCCAGAAAGCAGAGAATCGGGAGCAGGTTGTGCATATGCATGAACATGCACACACACAAGTGAGGAGGCAGGGACAAGATATAACCCCCAAGAGCATGCCCCCACTGACCTACTTCCTCTAAGTCATATCCCCCCTGTATATATTTACCACCAGGTCATCCACTGAAATTATTAATTCATCAAATGGATTAGTCCATTGATGACATTATAGCTCTCATAATCCAATTATTTGATCTCTGAAAATTCCTGCATTGCCTAACACATGAGCTTTTCAGTGAAAACCTCATATCCAAATCATAACACATTCTAACAGAATTAGTTTGGGGTTTGGGGGTGAGAGATGGCATGGTGACCAAGCTGACAGTGTTTGTGGAGTCAGAGTTCCACTCATTAAGCACCTGCATAATTATTTTAATGCTATCACTACAGGAGTCCTAGGTGTGGAATAGGTTAGTGTTTCTGAAGGATTGGTGGAGCTGGTGCCAAGAGATCAATTGACATGAAGGACTTACAAGTCTCCCTTATAAGGCTTTGTCTTCAAATTAAAAAGTGCCATGGAGGTACAGAGATTCTAAGAGGCCAGTGATAGAGCTTGGATAAAGAGGAAACAGAACTCTAAACCCAGAACTGTGTCTGATTCTGAAATTGTTTACTGACCCATTCTTACTGTCCAAAACAGTAGTTTTGGAGAAAAGGCCAAATAGAAGAACCTGTATCACTATGCTCTTTGATGCAATGAAAATAAAAGGCAGTGTCTATAGGGTTACGTGATCCATTCACTCTGCAATAGTCCATTATCTCTTTGCTTTATGTGGCATCAATTCCCAGGAAACAATAAGGAAAATCAGAGGACATAATCATGCTTCCAGTTCCTTCTCCATGAAAAATTTCTAAGTTCCAAATATACTTATTTGAATGGGACTTTAGAAGCTATAGTGTCCTCAAGGGAAGTGATTGCCTTTGAGACATCTGATGTGAGAAATCAGAATACCTATGTTTCTCTTCCTGATCTGCAGGGCTCTCCTTCAGAGAATCGCCTGGGATGTACCATATGTGGGCTGTGAATGAGATATGCTCAAGGATAAAGAGGCAGTTGTTGACTTCACATGTGGACTTTGCTTTAGCCTCAGTGTCCAGAATTATTGGTGCTTTTCTTGTCATATTGACCTCTCTTTTCTCATCTCTAGACTTCCATCACTTCTTCTTTTGTTTCTTTTTAAGAATGTAACAGTGCATTTGGGGTGGACCTCAATGAGACCAAGATATCACCTTGGTGTATATTATTCTTTACTACGAGGAGTGGTGAATGTTTACTTATATATGAAGAATAGAGGAGTGTGCTCTAGAAAGAGGTGCTGGCAAAGGTAGAAAAAAGTCCCCATCTGGCTTCTGGTTGTGTGTTTGAGATCTGTGATCAGAGGGACAAAGGACAGAAAGTCATAATTCTGTCTGCTTTTGTGAGGTTTTCAATGAGAAGGTGACCAGAATCTGACATCCACTCAAATGGAATTTTTTAAGACAGGAAGAGCTACTCTAAGGGTACTGGTCACAAAGTGGGATCGTAGTCAAGGACAGAGCTTCCTCCATCAGTTTTCAGGAAGCTCAAACAAAACTGCCTCCCCGGGGATTGGAAACCTTAAAAGCAGCTGGAGTCTGTGGCATGAGCAAGGCCATTGGGGTTCTCAGGAGAGGCAATGGCAATATGGCAGATCCTCTGAGCCTAATGACTTAGTGGGTGAATGCTGAAGGGAACTGAGACCCAGACTAGGGGAGGACAGACAACACACTGGCAGGGTGGAGGTGACTGCAGTCCTCATAACTGCAAGCTCAGCTAAGTCCACCTGTAACTCCCAAAAATAATACCTGTCAGAAAACAAACTGTGGGGGAAGATGTTGAGTTATATTTCTACTCATCCCCTGTGTCTGGCACTTCATAGGTGCTCAATAAATTTTTGTGGAATATGTTCAAGATGTCTTTAGAGAAGCTGATTACCAGTCATTCATTCAGCAAGTACCTGAACTACCACAAGTTAACCATTAAAATGTTTGCAACGTAAATAACTGGATAGATACAGATTAATGGTTTTTGCTTGCTTTGTAGGCAGATTAATTAGTCTGTGCTACTCTTTAAAAGTGACTATTTCTATCTGAAAAGATTTTCTCCCACTCTGAAGGCTCTCTCTTCACATTGCTGATTGTTTCTTTTGCTAAGAAAAAGCTTTTTAGTTTGACTCTATCCCAATCATTGATTCCTGCTTTTATTTCTTGCGCTTTGGGAGTCATGTTAAGGAAATCTGGTCCTAGGCCAAAGTGATGAAGATTTGGACCTATTTTCTCTTCTATTAGGTGCAGGGTCTCTGGTCTAATTCCTAGGTCCTAGATCCATTTTGAGTTGAGTTTTGTACAGGGTGAGAGATACAGGTTTAGTTTCATTTTGCTGCATATGGATTCCCAATTTTCTCAGCACCATTTGTTGAAGAGACTATCTTTTCTCCATTGTATGTTTTTGGCTCCTTTGTCAAGTATGAGATACTGTATTTATGTGGGTTTGGGGGTAAGAATAATAACAGAATGTGTGACAGACATCATTGCCCTGTGTACATGTATGAATGCACAGATGGTGTGACTCTACTTTGTGTACAACCAGAGAAACAATAGCTGTACTCCATTTGTGTTCAATGAATCAAAAAATTAAATTTAAAAAAAAGTGACTATTTCTCTTTTTGCAGGGACTGGAGAGAGGGAGGCCATTGGGGTAAGGGTCAGGCATGATTTTCTACAGTGACAAACCATTGGGTCTGTGGAGTGGTTCTATTTTTGCTTGTGTGGATGGAGGCTGCTTTCTCCTCAACTCACTCATTGGTCAGATAAAGAATGGCTGTGGCAGCCTCAGGGCCCTCCTGAACTGTCTTCCTTTGTGTGATTCTTAAATACCAAGTCCCAAAGCTTTCTTTGAGTCAAACACTTCTTCACACCAGGTTGTACAAAGGTGCTTATCTTCCTAATCAGGCAGTTCCCCAGCAGAAGTGCCTATTTAAAATGCAGATAGATTACTTTGCGCGAATAACATGATAATCTATTATCAACCATTAATACTACAACACAAATTAGTTTATCAGTCAGTCACTGAGCAGGCATTGCCTCAGGAAATGGTACATAGGTCAGATTTGCTCATTTCTCCCATCATAGATTATTATGATTTATTGTCCAAACAAAAGCTGTAGCAGCAAAAATGAAATTTAAAACAAGAACTAATACGCACCCACTCCCCATCATCCCACTGCAGTACCATTAACTTTTGTATTTTTCTGGGTTTTCATTCAGCTCCTGTCCAACTTCAGATCAGCTTCAACTTCAATGCTTTCTCTTTTTTCTGAATAATAATGACTAACATTTATTAAGTGCTTACTGTGTGCCCGGTGCTATTCTAGAAACTTAACAACACACTAAATTATATAACCTTAATAACTCGTGAACTAGGTACTGTATTTATCCTCATTTAACAAACAATGGATTGAGGTTCAGAGAATTTACCAATGCCAATAAATGACTGATTAACACCAAATGCTTTTATTCCCCGAATCAAACTTCCCAGGTACAAGTAAGGAAACTAAGGCTTTCTTGTTCATTATTATGCCCATGGTTCCAAAAATAACATGTGGCAATTTGAGTAGACTGGTTCAGTTGCCTTCAGTGCACTGTATTGATGATGGGCAAGTTAATCTAGTTCACCAAGGAAGTTGACATCATTATGCCCAGCTTACAATTTAAGATTCAAGAGGACTCATTAACTTGCTCAAGTGCATATCATAAATGATGAGTACAGGTTATAAACCCAGATCTTCTGACTTCAAATTCATAGCTTAAATAAAACATATGGTCTGCAGTTTACTACTTTAGTCATGTAAAATTTTCAAAAATACTTTCCCTCATTACTAGGTGATTTTCATAACTATCATTTTATCTATTGGTAGCCAAATAGTACTATGGAATGATAAATAATTTTGTACTTAAACCTGCTGGTTAAATTTTTTCTTTTATTTTTTTCTTCTACTATATATAAAGTCAGAATAAAGACATCTGTGCAAAATCATTTTTCTTTTAAAGTATTTTTGGGCATGGTTATGCACAGAGTTTCTCATTTTGTTTGATTTTCCAGTAATGATTCAACCGTATTCTGAAAACAGAGCAGACAACAACAGCTACAGTGCCTTCCCCTGCTCTCCCACAGGTGAGCTTCCTGTAGAGATGGAGTTGTCTGCTGTCTGGCTGCTTCAGGGGCATTCAGCAAATCCAGTTGTTTCCCACTTTCTGACACAGTGCCCATTAGCTGGAACATGATTTTATGCCTTCTTGTGGTTCTCTTCTTACGGCTGCTGCATGCAAGGACCTGAGACTTAATCTTAAGAATGATTGTTAAGATTGGGCTTTAAAATGTTGTCACCTGTCTGAGGAAAGAAGCATAATTTTGAAAACCCCAAATTCCTGAGCAAGGATCCCAACTATGCCTTCCCAGTGGGGCTAGAAAGCATCCATGCCCAGCAATTATCTGGATATCTCTCTTAGTATTATCACCAAGACAAAGTATAGTTTTTACCATTCTTGCCTCTTCAGTGTTGTAGTATATAAATCCCTTAAGAGCAGAAACTGTCTTCACTGAGTCTCAGTGTGGTCCCTATACCCAGCTGCTACTCAAATATTAACTGATGGCTTCATTAGTTGGAGTGAGGGATGTGCCTTATGCCTAGTAGTTGGTTCAGTCAAACAACCACTTCTGCTAAAATGAAAGTTTGATGATTATGGGGGAGAGTTTGTGTACTTTGGATTGCATTACAGAAGCAATTTGTTTATGCTAATTATCATGTCTCATTCCATAATATTTTTACTGGGTGAAATATTGATTTTTTTTCAAGAAGTCACCTTGTGGGTAACATATTGAGTTGATAAAATAATTATTTTTTAATTACTCTAATCTCACTACATAAATAGATTTGAGAAAAGAGGAAATTTGCAAAGGTTTATTATAAATTATTCTCAGGGGTTTGATTCTCTCTGGAAGCACTCTGACTTAGAAAAAAGATAAGGTCATCATGATGTCCTCTTGTCAAACAAATTATTGATTTAAAAAACATTTGATGTTAAAAGTATCAATACCAGACTAAAGGTAAATATTTACCTATTTTCACCATTGCTAAGAGATTTCCATTATTAGATGTAGAATATGAACTGTGCTCCTGAGAAAACCTGTATCTTAGGGCCATTTATGTTATTGCCAGTTATAAGAGTTCCAATATTTAATTATGAATTTTAAGTTAGTTTATTCTGCAATTGCATTCTATTTAGCATCTGAATTTGAGTTGTAACCAGCTGGGAGATGAGAAATAGAAATACACTGCGGCAGCCTCGAAAGATAAAAATAATATGCTATTGTTTATAGGCAATTATGAAAGTGTGTTCCCAGCTATTAAAATTACCGTTAGATCACTTTTCTGAGTTTTTCCATTTTCACAATAGACAAAAGTTAATAGATACATGTGTTACAGTCTAGATGTAGAATTTGATTTATACAAATGAGGGGTGGGAATTAATTGTAGAGATATTTAAGTCACTTGAAGTTTTCCTGCAGAATAAAATCCCATGGAAATTTTCTGCTTCTCTCCAGGTCTGCAGTGGGATAGCTTTCCACTGATGGCACAGGGCATCCAAATGGCTGATCACTAGGACAATGTGATGGTCTTCAGACCGTGTTGAGGGAACACATACATTTCCAACTCCTGCAGAAGTAGGCCAAAGAAGTATGGATCCCTACTCTACCACTCTTTCCCCCATAGATTGGCTTCTGTCTGAAAGCTCTTTGACATACGAGGTGTGAGGGAGCTTTACTCATAAATCTACAGCTATAATTTAATCAAGATATTACAGAAATGCTGAATCAGTCATTTTCCTCTTTTTCTTTTCTCTTGACATTCTAAACAAAACATAATTTCAGTACAGACTTCAATTTAGAAAAAGGGGTCAATAGAGAACTGAAGGAAGGTGTTTGGAAGTGTAAGTGATCTAAGCTACTAGTCAACAGAGCAAGTAGAAGAGGACTAGTGAGGCAAATAAGGGAAGGAAAAAAAACTTAACTACAAACCTGGAGGGGGAAAAATGCAAACACTCACTTTCACTTGCAAAAACACTTTCACTTTAGGCTCTGGTTCAGATATTTAAAGTAGGAAATGCTATATTTTTCAACATTGATTTTGGCTCATCACAGCCCTGATTTTTTCATAGATCTTGTTCAACTGGGATTGTAAACTGAAAAAAGAAAAGAGGATAAGCCAGGAAATGAAGCTTAAAGGAGTATAGAATGTAATAAAGTGTGAGGCCCCCCAAGGAACCAAGGTTTTTCTCTGTGAGAGTGTCCGATTTACTACTTCAACATTATTACTTTAACAACTTTCTACCAACAGTCTACAATGGGCGCGGGATTCTAGGTCCTGCATAGTATGATGAGTGACTTTACTGTCTCAACTATAGATGAAGAAATTTACATAGTTGGGAAAGTTTTAACCACTGTACCCAACTCACTCTCTTCTAGGTTCCTATAAAACTTTCTAAGTTTTAATAATATCACATACTTTTTTGTATAGTTATTTTTTGCATGATATTCCCTGTACTAAACTATAAACACCTTAATGTACAAACCATGTCAGCCTCCTTATGTCCTGACATGTGATGTTCAGTATGTGTTTGGTGGAGTAAATTTTTAAAAATCCTAAAGATAAATATCTTTCAAATTTTCATAAAATATAACTTCAAAAATGAATCCAGAGCAGGCAGAGGGTGAACTTTCATCTCTCCTGGCTCTTATCCTAGAATATTCTTAGAGTTGTATAGTGTCTGTCCTCAAAGAACTATTGCATATTTTATTTATTTCCACCTGAGGCCTAGAAGGTGAATAAAGACAAGTTAGATTGACTCCACTTCAAATATGGAGCTGTTGCATGACTAAAATCATATTCAAGGTATTATTTTATACTAGAGAAATACAGGTCAAGAATTCAATTCTCAAGCTACATACTTCATCTTTGCTTTTCCTCTTAAATTTCCATGATCGAACTACTAGCCAATGTACTTGGTCAGTCTCTCTCCATTTTAATAATCTAGGCTAATTATACAAACCATTCACACATCAGACAGCTATATTCAAATGTCCATTCAAATTATCAAATCCAAGTGTTTTAGTGGTGAGGTAAAAATAGAAAACAAACCTCATTAATAAATATGTGTTAAATACAAAATAAAATGAAAGAATCAAATATAGTACGTGATAGCAAGAAAGAAGGGGAAGGAACCTTCTTAGAAGAGTAATGAATCCTTATATCATCCTTAAGAAGTGATCATTAAGCTGAAAGGAGCCATCCCTGTGAAATGCCAGAGAAAGAACATTCTATGAAGAAAGAATAGAATGCACAAAGTCTAAAAGAGGTAAAATCTTGAGAGGGAAAGTCAAAAGCAACATGGCCAGACAGTAGTGAAAGATAGGAGGGAAGATGCTGGGGATAAGCAAGGGTCATTTCTCATCAGGTCTGTTAGGGCAATATAGGAAGACTGGATTTAATTCAAAGTGTAGTTGAAATCCATGGAAATACTTTTAAGCAGCTAACTAGTGAAACACAAAATCACTTTGGATACTGTAATGAGAATAGACAATAGGGGTTGTAGCCATAAAGAAAGTAGATTGTTGAAGTAGGTCAAAAACAACCGTACCGTGTCCTGGAGACAGTACTGCTAGGAGCTGTGGAGAGTGTGGAGTGTGGGAAGTGATTATGGGTAAAACCCCTAGGACTTACCAATGGATGGGAAGCAGGAAGAATAAAGAATTCTTCCCAGGTTTCTGATAACATTGCTGGGAGAAAAGTTGTACCATTATCTGACATGGAGAAGACTATGGATGGAGCAGGATTCAGAATATAGAAATTAAATCTGGGATATCCATAAAACTTCCAAATGAAGTTATCAAATGGACAATTACACTATAAAATTAGTATGGAATCCAAATACATAAACTTAAAGTCACCAGCCTAGAGATGTTTAAATCTGTGGGAACATATAATATTTACTGCATAAAGCCTTTAGAGAGAAACAAGAAAGGCCTATTACCAAACCCTGAAGAACTCAAACACTTAAAGAACAGTTTAGAAGAGAATCAACAACAGAGGTTTAGAAGAATGGGCTGGATGGATAGAAAAAAAAATATGGAAGAGAGAGGTCAGCAGAATAAGAAAGATGTTTCAGAAAAATCCTCCAAGTCAAATATGCTGAGAAGGCAGGGAAGAGGAAGACGGAGGTAATATACACTGGACTTGGCAACGTAGACATGTGGAGATCCTCACAAGACTGAGACTGGGGAGGCGTCAATGGGCAGCAGCCAGAGCAGAGCAGGGTTGATAAGCAAAGAGCGACTGACATACTGTGATGAGAGAGCTCCGTGGAGAATGTTGGCAGAAGAAGGGCCATTCATTCCCTTGATTGTTTTATTCATGATGCTCATTCAATTTCTTAAGCAAAGAATATCTAATTTCAGCAATGAAGTGTCCTGATGATTCCTTTAAGATAGATGAGTTGAAAATGATACTTGTGAATAACAGAAAAACTTGATCTGATATATAGAACTGTTGATTGGTAGCCAAATAATAAAACAGATGATCTGGAGTCATTTGACAGTAATTAAAAGGCAGAATAATCATCTATTGGGACAATTACTGGCATGTGAGAATAAAATCTTACCATGAGAAGATGAGAGTATATGCATGTACTTTTGTTATCTCCGTAACAGGTAGTGTAGGTAGACTATAATTCAACCGGAGGTTGTTTTGAGTTATAAGGATCACCAGAGATACCGGGCTTAAATCTTTGTTCTCAAGACCCTTAAATTGAGACATAATCACTTTTAAATTCCAGAAAATCACCATAAATGATAGAAAAGATAAGAGTGGTGAAAGTTTGAAGAAGCATGAAGGTAGAACCCCTTAAATGTTTAATTAAACATACTTATTAAAATCAACTTTAATGAGTACAAGAATTTAGATGAGTCTGACAAAATCGTGGAATATGAATAAAACAAATGCTCCACTGGCCAGAGAAATAGTGAGGAGATTAACAGTGAAATCTCACCCTCTTTTCAAAATGTATGATTTCCCTGCAAGCCATACCTCTCAGAAGCTTCTTGATACAAAGTCTTCCAAAAGTTTCTTATTTGTTCAAATAAATGTTCTATGGAGATTTTTGTTTATTATGAAAAGATGAAAGTAAGGTTTGCAACAATTGCAACTCTTCCAGTTGCAAATGATAGATGACATAACTCAAAATGGCTTTCACAAAATAAAATCTATTTAAATTGATAATAAACTCTTATGTAGTATTTACTATGTAATGTTCTACATACACAGGTAGAGAGGTAAGTAGGTAGGAAGGTAGGTAGGTAAGTAGGTAGGTAGGTAGGTACCTAGATAGATGATAGACAGATAATTCATGCATCTAATTCAGCCACAATCCTAAAATGTAGATATATTCTCATCTCCATTATACAGATGGAAAAAAATTAGGCGTTAACTTTCCCAAGACATCACAACTGATAAGCGAGGAGATGAAATATGAATATAGTCTGGCTCCAGAGTCTTGCTCTTAATCACTGCACTCCACTTTGTAGAATTTATTGGCTCACCTATTTTTAAATTTTGGAATTAATGCTAATCTCAAGAGAAGCTTGATCTCTAATGATTAAAAATGATGTTATCAAGGATCCTGCTTGTTTTTCCTTCCATAACAAATACTACACTATGCTTCTTCCAAATATCCCCCTTCCTCCAGATTCTCTAATCATGGTTAAAATTACTGCAGACATTTCAGATCTTAAATCCTCACACCATACCTTCTATGGGAACAGGGAGAAAGTTACTCTATCAAATTCCCAGTAAACCTCTTCTTTCATTGTGGTGGTTATGGTTGAATTTTGTGCCTGTCTGAGAAGCAATTTCTGTAACTATGAAGTTGGATTATACCAATAAGCTTGAGCCAACTCAGAACCACCTCTGATTGAACAAGCTGAACTAGCGGTTTTCCAAAGCAAAAAAAGGAAGTAAGAAAGAGAAAAGTAACTTGGATTGCAAACACCAACTCAGTATCCTCACAGGCCCACCCTCCTAATTCAAATATGCCCATATCTATCCTAAGGGAAAACAACTAAAATTTTTCTATATTCAGTTCCAAGACTGGAAAAAAATTCAGTTCTCACTGTGAAGTCTCTAAGTTACCTTCTCACAACCTGGAAACCTACAGCTGAATAAAAAGTGAATCCACTATTATTGGCATTCAAATTATAAAAAGATAGAGAAAGCACAGAATAGCTACATTTTATTATACCACTTTGAAGTTTTGTGATACTGTGGGTCACAATATGTTGGTTGACCAAAGCCATTAAAGATCCACCATGGAGCCAGTGGTACGGGAAACCCATCTTGAATCACAAGTTGAAAATAAGAGCTGAAATTTAGCCAAAGGAAGACCCTCACTAAGGTGAAAAGTAAGTATTATGCCATAAGAGAATTTAATTGTGATTATACAAAGTCAAAGTTATATTTATTGACTAGTTTTCTAAAAATTTTCATGGGTTATAGAGACATAGAGAATAAAGCTAACATCACACCATAGTTCTAAGCTACTCTAAGATGCCTTAGCCAGGTCAAATGCTGTCAGAATGACAAATTTTAATTTTCCTTTTTCTCACTTACACATAGTTTTGCTGAAACAGTGATGTCTTACTGTTCTAATTAAGAGCAGTAAGCTTTTCATGTGCCTCCTCAAAGAATTTTTCTGATGTACAAACAAGTCTGATACATGAAAGGCTCACCTAGATATTTAGAAATAATCACCATAAATCTGAAAACTATATATAAATTCCCTTGACCTACCTTTCCTATATAAGCAAGGGGTTATCTATTCATTAATAACTTCTTAATTAAGTGCTCTTTCAGTGCTCACTAATAATAGGGAAGACCCTGAAAGGTAACATTTTTAAATCCATGTTATTTCAAGTACAATATAACACTAATTATATTTTCATCTTTATCTAGGAATGCCTGCATAGTCAAAATAAGATGCTCTAAAAGTAGATATTTTAAAAGTAGTAATCCAAGGAAATGAAAATCTGTGTCAGATTATTATGCTATATAAAGCTTAAATACAAAAGAAAATTGTGTGTGTGTACAAGATGGCTCAAATTGTAAAAAAAATCTTCAGGCAACAGTCTTTATGTTAAATGATAAATTAATAGAGCTAGTTTTTTAAATTCAACGTTTATCATCTTTGGGTTTTAATCCCAGAGATTATGTTAGATTTCTCAAATAAATTTGAGTAACTAACTCTAGTTTCACAAATAGGTGTCAAAATCTACAAAATAATCTAATGGTTGTATTTGTAAAGGAGTATTTGCTAGGATGTACAATCTCTGCACTTACAAAGCACTTTAAAATCCTGTTTAAAATACTCTGAGGATTCTAACAATTTCTTTCACCTCTAAGTTTGTGGGTTTCCAGCATGAGTGCAAAGTTTAGCTATTCTGAGCTGTCTAGACTCTCAGAGATCTGTCTGGAGAAGTCAAATCAGAAACTATATTCATCAGGAAGGATTACAACACCTGAGAGATCATTTATTATCTGCTGGAATGACTGCTATAAGGAGCTATCAGAAGCTACTATCATTTGAGGGAAGGAGATAGCTAAAATAGATGTGTCAAAATACAGAGAAAATATTTTTTTGAATAAGGAAAGTTCAAGAATCAAAGCCTGGACAGAAAGTGGACTTTACAAATGTGAGAAGCAGCAGAGGGAGACATCCCTAGTCAGAATATGGTGAAAGAAGCGGATGTGCCCAGCTTCCCAGTATGGAGGTTAATGCCACCCAAGGGTACTGGTTTTGCACAAGGCCCTTCCAAAGTCTGGACAAGAGACCAATATCATATTCACACAGTTCTTGATTTTTACAGACTTTTCAAAATAAGACATTTTAAAAGGGGTTGATCCAGATTTCTGCTTTCTGACTCCATGATCTGTTACTGGCTCTCTGATGATGGTAGTGTAGTGATGCTAAGAAGCCACTTAACTAGAATTGCATTTATCTCATCTATGAAGGATGCATGAAGTTATGAATCGGTAAAGAATTTCCCAAACTTGGCAATTTATTAAAAATACCCATGATGTGACCAATGATAAGTTGTGAAATTGCAGGAAACTTTTCTACGTGATCAACACAAAACCACAAAATTCTGGGCTTCTGGCCATGACAGAAAAAAAAAAAACTGGGCTGAGACTGACACTTGCATTAAAAATACATCACTGAACAAAATATGTGAAATATCTGTTTTCAAGCATTAGATTGCAGGCAGGACTATGATTCATGAAAGCAAAAAAGCACACAGTTGAATCATATGTTTATCCTGGTTTTCTCCCAGGGAGCAGCTTCCCGGTCATGAAGTAGGAAGGTGAAGCCCCAGCAGAAAGCAATAATCTTGCTGCACTAAGGAGAGAGACATCAGAGATCACAGAGCTGAGTGTTAAAATACCTGGAATGTCCTGAGTAGTACTCCAGGAAGAAGGAGATACTCACGAAAGAAGGCACAGGCTTCTCCTGGATCATTGGATGCTGGGATACATATGTGTGAGGCAGAATTCTTCTAGCCTTGACAGAAGGTAGCAACTCTGAGGTCAAAAGCTGAACTGAGATTCCTGATGTTGTGCAGTGCCAGGAAACTTCAGCATTCTGGCCCAAATGAAGTAGAGAGATCTTGCTAATCACCATGGTCACTCAATTTGAGATCCAATGAAGCTACACAAAGGACTAAAGAAACATGCTACAGGACAAAGAACAAAGCAATCCAGAAGAGAAGAACATGATACTATCAAGTGCCAGTCCACGTGTTCATTAAACAGAAAAGTTTCAACGTGAGGCAGCAGAATATCTAAGCAGTTTGGCAGAGCAGAAAAAGGGATTCCCGGGAGGCCTGGAATCATTAAGGGTCAGGAAAGTCAGGATTCAGCCATCAGAAAGGGGTCTAAGACAGGGCTTCTGAGCACAGGATAGCCTTCTGTTACCTGAAGAACATGACAGATTATCAAAACAGACTTTGTTATAACATTAAAATCTCAGGTAAGAGAACTGGGGCATATGAAAGCATCAGACTAAAGCAAGTGGGGCAATTTTGGAACTAGAGTTGCTTCAGTACTTCGGATCTCCAACAGACTAAGTTCTAGGAATTATGGGCAGGTCTGGGACTGCAGTTTGAAAGCTGACTGCCCCCAATATAGAGATCCGAAAGGTGGAGAAAGATGGGGAAACCATATAATCAATGAAAGGAGACAGCTTGGTCACTGTAAGCCTGAGTTCTGAATTCAAAGGGGACAATGATGGCCATAACTGGAAAGGAGAGATCTCAATGGAGTTCTAAAGATGGAAAAGAAGTAGAGGATAAACTCAGGGGAGCAGGGGCTGAGACCTTCCTACCAGCCACAGCAGCCTGCCACACAAAGACACCTTGCCTCTGCTGTAAAATTGCCCTGAGAACCAGTCTGCATTTTCTTCCTGCTGCTTTAAATGCACAGTCCAGTTTCTAATTAGGATTGTGTCACTCATCAACCAGGGTAACTGTGACCATTCTATGCTTCTAAAATTACTAACAAGAATAGGCGCAGAAAAATGGGATTGTGTTCCCGGGATGACATTGGCACTTGCTAGACTGACATTGTTACTGCAGATCAAAGAACTAATTAGCAACCAAAGAGAAATACTTTCACCACATAGAGTGGTCCAGGAGCCAACTGCATCTGAATACCTCTGAAGTCCTAGGAAATCAAGCACTAGGAATCTACTCTGAATCCTTCAAGCCAGAAACAGCTTTGTCAGTGATCACTAAGAGACACTGTGGGCCTAACAGCAAAGGAAAGAATGGGCTAGTCTTGTAACCAGGAGTTCTGGAATGCAGTGCTGGCTGGTTGGTTGCAGTAGCAGAATCAGGTTTTAGTGTCTGTTTCTGCAAACACTAGAGAAATGAACAGCAGAAATAAAAGTCAAATTTACTGTGCTGGAATAAATAGTATTAGGAACAATTATAGATGAAATAATAGATGATTTTGTTCTTAAAAACACAAATCCGTTACCTTGACATCATGCATTTTAATGCATGGAAAAATCAGTACTTTTTAAAAACAATGTTCATACTTCTACCCACTTGCACTACTCATCTGCCTGATGTAACATTTTATACCTAGATTTTTTTCAATTCTTACATTTTAATAATTTGTATTATTAATCATCTCTTTAAAGTTTGTTTTGAAATTTGTATTGTCATCACATTTGTAATCATCATAATTACTTATATTTTTCATTTCATGGATCTTACTATTTATTGCCAGTGCTTCTATCACACTTCTGCTGCCATGTTTATTATGACTCAGCTCTTCCTAGGTGAGAGAGTACTTCTGAGTAATATGATCAGGGATGGAACTTGTGGAGTGCATCTCATGAGTTGTGGGTATTGCAGAAAGCTTCTTTGTTGCCCGCATGGGAAAGGCAACTTGCCTGCGTGGGAGATCTGCAGTCATAACAGTGTCCTTGCCTCCATCATCATTTTTAATATCACTCCCAGTCTTGCCATCTAGCAATGGAGACATCTAGACTCACGGAAGTTTGTTTTTTGTTTTTTTGGGCTTTTTTTCCTACACAAATAATCTGATTTTCTTACTTGAATGTTTGTAGGATTTTTTATATCCTTTGAAATTTAGATATCTCAGCAGGATGTGTCTAAATATTGGCTTCATTTCCTTAATGCTGCCTGCTTCTCAGTGAGACCCTTTATTCTGCAGACTCAACACTTTTTTTAGTTCCTGAAAGTTTTCTATAGACGCGACTTTGATTACTGATTTTTTTTTTTTTTGGGGCCCATCTGTTCTATGCTCTGTTCATTTATCTGCTGTGTTGATTTCCCTTAATCTTCTATCTTTCATCTTCACAGTCATCCTTACATCTTAATCCTTTCACCCTGTATTCTACAGAAGCTTCCCCAACGTGTGTCTCACATCACTGATCTCCTTTTCTGGGATGTCAGTTTTTATCTTTTTTATTTCTGATACATATTTTAATTCTTAACTGGTAGTTTTTGGCATCATCCTAATTTTTACTTAGCTTGTATGGCTCTGTTTTCATCTTTCATTTATCTTATTTCCTAGTGTATGCTTGGAACTATTTCATAGTGTCCATGTTTTGAATTATTGAAATTATAAAATAACAGATTTAAAATTTCATTTCTGTGTATCATAATCCTTTACTGCTTTTTTTTTATTTTTACAGAATAAAAATACAAATATTGTACACAAATAGGGTACAATTTTTCATTTCTATGGTTGTGCATGATGTAGAGTCACACCATTTGTGAAATCACACATGTACATAGGGTAATGATGTCTGTCTCATTCCATCTTTCATACCCTGCCCCCTCCTCCCTCTCATTTCCTTCTCCGTAATCTAAAGTTCCTCCATTCTGCATATGCACCTGCATTTAAATATTCTTTTGTTATGTCACAATATCTGTTCATAGATGTCAGGTTTGCATATACATTCTTTCTCTTTTACTCATGACTGAAACCAGGCATACTATCTAACTATAATTAAGGGCAGGGCATATTCTTCATGATTTCCCTGATAGCCCACTGTATTCTTTTCTCCATCTTAAACATTAGTCTGGAAACACCAGTGGATCTACACATCTTCTGGCCTTCTGAGTATTTTATAGTATTTTGCAGT
Organism: Glaucomys volans; assembly: GCA_020662805.1. Taxonomy (NCBI): domain Eukaryota; kingdom Metazoa; phylum Chordata; class Mammalia; order Rodentia; family Sciuridae; genus Glaucomys; species Glaucomys volans. Next base: position 169,732 of record JAJEJO010052676.1, read on the forward strand.
CACTTTAACAGTGCAGTGTCTGATAATTTAAGGTGGGAGCCACTGTTCTCATAACTGGTCAGCCAAATATGCAGATAGACATATATTCCTGCACCATCAGTGAAAAAAAAAAAAACAAAAAGAAAAGGAGAGTAAACAAAGAGCAACCTTCCCATGGCCACTCTTACTAACATCTTCAGGTCCCAGAATAAAAAACACTGCTCATAGTAGGTTTTTCCTCTTGCCAAAGCTAAATTACTAGGCATTTTAGACTCTGCAAGAATGCAAAAAGGAACTAATAGGAAAAAATGCCATGAAATTGAGGGTAAATGAGAGTCCAGCTGCCTGTGACATTTAATTGACTAAGACTTTATGTCTTTGTTATAGGTGCATTCAATGGAAAGAAAGAAATTTATTCTCTCACTGTTCAACCTACCATTGTGCCTTAGATCCCCATTGATGCAAAGGTAAATGGAAATTTCTCCTAAGATCTGGCAGGTTATCATCCAAATATTCCTAACAATGCATGTTACAGTATATTTCTTTGACTATAGTATAGTAACATTTAATTGGAATCTATGACTACCTTTATCTTTAATCAAGAACTATATGCCTATAAGGATGGGGCATAATCAAATCTCCTTCTTGCTCCAGCTTGTGCATATTAGAAAGAATTGTCATTAACCAGACCAGTCAGATACCAAGGGAATGCTGCACTATCCCTGCTAGGGGATGAAGGAGCTGCATATTGAGAGGTCTCTCATACATGGGGAAGCTCCCCTTTCCCACTGCTGGAAATGAAAGTTCCCCCAGGACTTGCCTTCTCTGAACAGACCTTATTACTTCTCCCTTTTCCTGTCCTGTGCTATATTTGGCCTGAGGACAGCGAGACCCACAGTGTGGATTTGAAGAGGGGTGCTATGGTGGAGAGTCTGGAAGCCAGGACTCTGGCAGTCTCCCACACTGCTGGATAGCAAGCCCCATTGACGACAAAGGGATAGCTTCTTGTTCCTTTATCTCATAATTACATGAAGAGGAAAGGCAATGATTTGGGGCCAGATAGAGTTGTTTCCTTGGTCTTCAGCCTGATTATACCAATACACTATAATTCATGACAAGCATAATGGAGAGTAATGGAGAGAAAGCAAATAGTTTTCAGTTTCTTAACCTAGTTTATATTTATACTAATTTAATTCATATTTAAAATATTGCAGTGACAAAATCTCCTTTTGTGATCAAATGGTACTAAATTCTCCAAATTCTATCTCAAATCTCTGCTAGATTATCACAATTTTGTCTTAGCTATTTACATACTACATTTATATACATACATTTTTATCATTCCTAAGATAATGCTTATCTAATAAACACAGCCCCTTCCACTCAAAACTCCTATTAATTATATGTATGCATATGTATATGAATTTATATGCATACACACACACTTTCAATTATATTAAGAAGTCATTATATAAGACAATTGCAGTGCCCAGTGTCAAGTGCACTTAATACAAACGGAGAATTTTTAAAAAATTTTAGTTAACAAGCACCAAATTCATTTGCCCTTGTTTATTCAAAATTCATTTTCTACATGACTCTTAGACACTTGGAATATAATTACCATTGGATATGGAATATCCCCCAAAGGCTCACTGGGGGATGAGCCTCATTGCTCAATGGAGCAATGTTCACAGGTGAAACTTTTGGAAAGTGATTGAAACCAGTGATGGATTCATAGATGAATGGACTCTCAGAATGGTGGTGTTAACTGTGGGAGGTTGGACGGAGTTGAAAGGAATGGGTCCTTGGGGACATGCTCACCCTGCATTTCCTGGCTGCCATGAGATGAGCAGTTTGCTCTACCAGACTCTCCTACCATAATATTCTGCCTCACCAAAGGACCAAAAACAATGGAACCAGCCAACCATGGACTGAAACCTCTAAAACTGTGAGTCCAAATAAACCCTTTCTCCTTTAAGTTGTTTTTCTTGGGTATTTTATCACAGTAATGAAAAGCTGATTAACACAAGTATAGACAGAAATAACCCATAGATCACACCATGGATTTTAGACCTTCTTGTTTGTTTAATCTTGCATATTTTAGAATTATCCCACATGCACTGAATCTTAAAAACATTAACAGTGTTTTTTGTTTTTGTTTTTGTTTTTTTTCTGAGCTTGGTTTCAGATGGATTATTTATTCCTGTTTCTGCAAATACCTGAACCACCTTCTAAGTTAATTTATGCAGGGATCATGATAGTCTCACACTCAGGGAAACTTAGGCCATGCCTAACTGGTATCTGATCACCTTCCTCTCCACCCAAGGGTCATACTTACCAGTCCCTCTCCAGTGGGCTAGAAATACTGCTTAATTACTTTAGGGAATTACTATGTCTTTCTTCTTTTCTTCCTAGATTTTCTTGACTCTCCAGAACCATTACTTAGCACCAGCGGGGTCTTCAAAGGCTCATTCAACTTTCCATCCCCCATCATAGTTCATCACTTTATTGTTGTCTTGCTACATTTGCCACAGTTGATTGCCCATATATCTCCACTTCATATATTGGGTCTGTGCTTATCTGAGTAGAATTTGTGGATAGCAAAATTGTTGGAGCTGTCACAATTACACTTCATCATGCTTAAACCTCTTGTCAGTTAAAATATTGTGTTAGCTATAGGTGTGGAAATGTTCAGAACATTTTTGCTCCTTTTGCGTTTGTGTGGTCATTTACTACAGTGATTTAGGGTGAAGTGAGCCTAGGGTAGGTATTTGAAGCAATAAAGCATTGTCTTCTGGAAGGTTTACTAGTTCCTTACCTGTTTATTCCTGCTCTCTCACTGAGTACTAAGATGCAATCATTCTATATCAGAACAATAGTCCCTCCATTTTTGATGAAGTGGTCCTTTACTGTGTATGACAGAACCTAGTGGAAAATCTCTTGTAGGCAGAGTTGTAGACAGCTTCAATCTTAAAACATTTCCCAGACATCCTTCCCAGTAACTCATTGCTTTTGACTATAGTATTTGTACTTTTGAACTTTGTGTAGTTGATGTGTTCACAGCAAGTGACACACTGTGAAATCTGCCCTTTCTGTGAAGAGTGGAACACGAAATGCAATTCAGGAATCACGTTTTAGTATTTAACACGCATGCAGGCATGTACGCCACTTTGGATGTCTGAAATGGCACTTGCATTCTCCACTTTCCTTTTTCTTTTTCTTCCTGAAACCCAGTCACTGGGAACTGCCCATATTTCAGACTAAGAAAATGAGAAAAGGTGTCATCAAAAAAGAAACGTGGAAGGATTTCAGATGTAAACTGATATCTAAGGACTTCCATAGTCAACTGATTACCTCTCTGTGACCAGGCAGGTATCTTGGTGGAAATTCGCCAAGAATGAATTGCGGATACTCTTATGACTATTTGTTGCATTTCTTCTTCAAAGAGAATAAAACTTTATAATATGCCCATTTTCCCTCAATACTTTATCACTTCCTTCTCATGATGCATTTTGTGATTAATGGTTTGAACCCATCCCAATCTCAGACTAACAATTTTAAAAGTCAGCACTCCAAAAGTCAGGGTTTATGCAACTAGATCTGGGTAATATCCCGTAATGAGTGAGAATGATGTCCATGTGTCCACATATTCACCAATCAATAGATTAATCTTCTGACCACTTATTTGAATACAGCCTATGACATGGACATGGGCACCACTGACAATCAGGGGCAGATAAGGAAAGGCAAGAGTCCAACTATCTACATACTATTCTGATAAATCTAATCAACTTCTTCCTATTTCAATGGGGAAAAAATGGTTTTGTCACTTAATTTGGTCAGTGGAAGAAATATGGTACCAAATTGCTGCTTTCAACAGCTTCCTTCCAGGGCACAAGCTCACTGGAAAGTAAGTAAAAAGATTAATCACGTGTTATGTCCACATTTTTATATACTGCATCTTAAATTTGCAAAATGCCATCAAAAATGATTGAAAAGAAAAAAATAGGGATTATCATAAATTTACCTTTCTTCATAATACTTTGAAAGAAGAAACTCCCTGATTGATATATGAGCATTTAATTTTCATTGATGTAGACTGCAGGCAGTGTGATGTAATAGCAAGCTTTATGTTATAAAAATGATTCAAGAGTCCGGGCTTCAAGTATTGTTATATTGCCATATAATAGTTCAGTGGCTTCATCATTAAATTTATGATCTTTAGGTTTTCCTTTCCAAAGTGAGGAAATGCCACTAGCTGTTCTTTAGGATTCTTTGTTTTCGGTTTAATGGAAATAGCTTGTTGACTGGAGGGAAGAAAAGACACAGGGAACAATCAAAAATGTTTCAAAGCTAAGGTTCTGACTAAGTTTATTATTTGAAAATATATTTGCCCAAGCTTTATTCTTCTAAGATAAAAGTGACCATTTGGATTAATTTCCTGTGTGATTTGTAACAAATAGACTCAGTATGACCACCTGCCATGCTTGTAGAAAAGCCTAATACTCTGAAAAAAATGACAGAACAATAAAAATTCAACAGAAGTCTCACAGAATAGGGAAGAAACTAAATGTGGTTCATCTCATTTTAACCACAAGATGAAATGCAATTTAACAATGAATAAGCAAAATCTGGATATCAGAAGAGAATATAGGAGACCACTGTTATATGACATGAACAGTTTTAGCAAAAGCACAAATGCTCAGTTCTAGAGTGGTTCAGCAGCAAGCAAAGTAAGAAATAAATACCTTTAAGGGAGGAAGACCACAGATGTCTAGGTCTGATTAGTTATAGAGGGACATACAGAGGGTGTCAGTAGCATGGCCACCCCTATAGTTAATTTTTCCATTAATTCATGTATGAATCTATACCATATCTTTATGTGGTAGGCAGAATAATGGCTCACTAAGAAGTCTACGTCCTGATCTTCAAAACCTGCAAATATATTACTTTACATGGCAAAAGGAGACTTCTTAGATGTCATTAGGTTAAGCTTTTTGACATGAGGAAATTATCCTGGATTATCCAGCAAGGTCCAATATAATCACAGGAATCCTTATAAAATGGAGATAGGAGGGTCTAAAGCTGGAGATAGGAAGGTCTAAAGCTAAAGAAGGAGCTCAATGATGAAAGGAAGGTCATAATCAGAAAAAAATGAGGCTATGATGGTGCTAGCTTTGAAAAGGAAGAAAGGCGTCATACCCAAGGAACACAGGTGGCCTCTGGAAGTTGAGAAGGAAGGAAACAGACTCTCTTCAGAGTCTCTAGGTAAAACACACCCCTGCCTGCACCTGAACTCATGAAAGCCACGTCAGATTTTTGATCTTTGGAATTAAAAGATAATAAGTTCATGTTGTTTTAAGTTACTAATTTTGCAGTAATTTGTTATACCATCAATAGCAAACAAACTTACCTTGCTTCCCCACACACTCATTCATTTCTACCTTCAACTGATCCCATTCATGGTCACAAGTTAGACTAAGAAGTAATTTTTATCATGGGACTTATTCTTCAAAACTATTGGTAGTTCCTCAATTCTCAAATGAATCTTCCTTGTTCTGGAAGTCATACTGAACATTATCTCTAACCATTTTACCAAGCCTGAACATCAGTAATGATTCCAGAGGTCTTTATTCCAACTTGAGCAGTTCATAGTCTTGGTTTCTGCTTAATTCTTGAATAGTAATATCAAACACAACTGTGTACAATAAAAATCTACCACCTAAGAGGGTTTCCACACTTTATTTAACAAAAAATAAATAGGCAGATTTGTATCAGAAAATATTTATCTGAAGAATACCTAAACATGGTTTGGAAAAATATGTAAAATAAGTATAACAGAAGAATATTTTTATAATTCTGAATATCAATTCTACAAACAAATGACAAACACATAGATGACATTAGATAAATTTGCAGACGATTTAAATTTAGAAATAGATGTATGTGATGTGAAAAATAGTCAATTGGAAAATATATGGATAAATATTCAATCAAATAAACTCAACGTAGATAATGATACATTAACCTAAAAGTTAGTAAATATTTAAAAATATTATAGTAATGCCAAGTGTGTAGTGAAAGACATTTCTTAACAGTGAATTTAAATAGTTCAAGCACGGGCGCTGTGGCTCCTGGAGATATCTGGCCTGAGGTGGAGAGGGTTGCCAGCTCCAGCGGGGAGTATAGGTCCTTCAGCGCTGTTTTACAGCTTCCCTGGCAGAGAGTGACCACCTGCCACCAACTGAGCCCCCAGCAAGGAGCTCAGGCCTGCCTGGGCTCTCAAGCCCAGTGTCTCCATCACTGAGCACAGTTCTGTGCCCCCACCCCAACTTGGTCTACTGCCCAGGTCCACACCCTGGCCCCGGGGTCTGGCACCTTGCTGCGTCTGATTGTCTTTCAATACCAGGATGCCTCTGCCCAGAAGCATTGATCATTCCCAACCTGGAGGTAGTGGAAGAGCATCTTTCTTGGGTCACCGCTTGATCAAGTACCTCTCAAACATTAGGTGAGTTACGGGAAATCTGCAGGGTCACTTTAAGTCTTTATAGGGAAATTGCAATCCCTCTGATTTGCACTACTAAGGGGAAGATACACTAGCAACATGAGAAAACACAGGAAGAAAGTGTCCCAAACAAACCTAGATGATATATCAAGAGAACTCAAAGATAGCATAGTGAAAGGAATGACAGAAAGGGAGTTCAGAATCTTCATAATTAAAATGATCCGAGAAGAGAATGATGTGACGAGAGAGCAGATTCAGGCTATGAATAATCAGCTAATAGAGCA
>JAJEJO010052677.1:7129-29631 GCA_020662805.1 Glaucomys volans
CAGGGTGGGAGGGTAAAAATAATAACAGAATGTGTGACAGATACCATTGCCCTGTGTACATGCATGAATGCACAGATGGTGTGACTCTACTTTATGTACAGCCAGTGAAACAATAGCTGTACTCCATTTGTATTCAATGAATCAATAAGTAAATAAATAAAAAAAAAGGCCAAGGTGATGGATGGACCATAGAGGATATCTGCAAGATTGTTCTAAACCTGTTCCTCCAAAGCTAGAGTGCAAGCTTGGAAAGGTCCCTTAAAAGAAGGGAGAGCAGGTACATAAAGAGAAAAGGGAAACGCTGAGATATCAGGAATCGTGATAACCTGCTGAAAATGGAGATGCCAAAACACACCAGGCAAAGGGCACTGAAGGTGCTGGAGAGCCAGGTGAAGTGTGTGCATTTTTGATAGATATGTATTTCTGGTGACTGTACAGTGTCATAAAAATGTAGAATTTTATTTTTACCTTTTTAATGTGGTTAGCACACAGATGCACATATGCCACTAATGTCTCCAAAGCTAGATTGATGCAAGAGAAAATACCAGTTGCTGGTAGATTTGCATTTTCTTCCTCTCTCCTCCCAGAAAAGACTCCCTCACGTAGACACACTAACACCTTGTGGTTCCTTTTCTAGATTGTGGATTACCAATCCATAATCACATCATTTCCATTTCATTCCTGGAAGTCAGGATTGACTCATGCAAAGTTATTAAATAATATGCTAAATGTTAAATATCAGCTCTCACTCTAAATTTTTGCTTTTCAGAACATCAAATGATGACTTCATTGGGTTTAAAGTGGCATTCCGATTTGGGTAGCCCACTAAAGCAGGCAATATCATGACGTCTTATTAAAAGTATCTTTAATAAAACTGAGCATAGTGTGTTTTAAAAAAATTAAAAATTTTTACATGTCCTGAAAATGTGTGCTTTGATTTATTCAATGTGAATTTCTTTAGCATTCAAAATGTCATTAATTTAAAATAGCTAGAATTATAAACATTTACTTAATTATTTCATGAAAAGGGTCCACAATTCATTAAAACATTAGAGTTTAAGTAATTATTCATAGGCAAGGGTGGGAATCCACCTAAAATAGTAATGTCCTTACTCATAGACAGAATATAAAAGAAGCAGTTGATATCAAATATAGAAGATGGTTATTGAAATGAGACTATCGGACACATCTATATTCTTTTAAGGAAGGCATATAGTAATGAATACATCAGTTCTGACTATTCAACTGCAGCATATACTTTGTAAGTGATCTCTTTTTAGGCAAGAAAACTGTTAATAATGTCAAGTTCGGTTTTGAAACAGTTTGTTCCAAAAATATCTTCAGAAAAAGGATGGTTAAAAGAATATCCTACCAGGAATAGGGTAAGCCTGATGCTCATTTGCTGAAAGACCACATTAAAAAATACTTGTGAAATAAAGAGATAATGCTTGTAAAATGATTGCTTGCCTTTTCACTTTAATTTGATATATGCTACTTTATTTACAGTATGTGAAATGGCAGGTTCCAAAGCCCCTTTTCAAAATGTGCCAAATGGTCTAGGAGAACCCAAATTATCCATTGCAACAAGCTGTGCAACTTCCTGTGATAGCTGGAGGCAAGAGTGATCTTGGATAATCCACTATTTACTGACAGATCAAAATATGTCTCTGAGAAAGTGGCCATTATTTTTTTCACAGATAAAGTCAAAAATCCTTGAGGCAGAACTGTAGCTGAAGAAGTTGTGTTTGAACTCAATTCAAAGCAAGTAGACCAATATGATTCTAGATTACAAACAGTGCTGTTAGGAGACAATCACTTAGTTATCCTAACATTTTTCTTGTGGAGTTTGAAATTACAAATAGATTGCGGTGTAAGTGTGCATCTGTTATTCAACTGAGAATAAAGATTTGTAACTTCGTTGGTGAAATGTCTCCTTTCAGAAAGATGCTTGTAATGAGGGTTGTACAGAACTGAGGCTAACTACCTGATAGGGAAGAAAGAAAAAGTCTGGCCTCTGTGCTAAAAGAAAACACAAATGAAGTAAGAAAATACAAATAAGGTGAAACCTGCCCAAGGAAGGAAAGACAAAGAAAATATGAAGCAATTCTAAGGCAGAGAATCTGTCTAATACATTTGTATTAGAACACGATAGATAATAAAATTCATCCACAGATATTAAGCGGAAAGTTAAATACACAACATAGCAAATCTGAATGAAACATGAACTTCTGATGGGCCCTGAGAGCCAAGCTATTTCCTCCTGAACTTCACACACTTACTGTGTTGATGTACATGCTTGGATGTGGTAGAGAAATGAAGCATTTAATGTGTTACATGTTTACATTTTAAAAGATGGTTAAATACTTTCCATGACCAAAGCACTTAATTGAGAAGTACCCAAAGTATAAAACACTGTGGAAAGCATTTAATAATCTGACTCTGAATTTTCTGTGAGAATTTGGATGGAACAAAGTTAGAATAGTACCCTAATGTCCCACAGGCTAAACTGAGAGTACTGTCACTGTTCCAGAGATGGTTTTCCTATATCCCACTCCCTGGGCATGAACATAACTGGTAGAGAATACCATTCCCAATATGCACAGCAACTAGCATGGAATGAGTAAAGCTAATGTGAATTTTAGTCCTACATTCACAGCAAATTTTCTCCTAAGAAAACAACTGGAAGAAATATGAACTAAAATGCCAAATTTAAGAAATTGTCTTTAATATTGCATATTAATGAATTAGACAAATTTTGAAAATAAAAATAATTTATGCTTTTTATTTAAATAATTTATACATTTCATTTAAATGTTCTACTTGCTTGACTGTTATTTATGAAAGTACAAGAAACCACATAATGGACTTGATAAAAACTACAAGTATACTATAAATCACAATAAACGAGATCCCTAAGGCCAAAAGAATGTTTCAACATAAAAAATTCAGCATGAAAATAATGCTTCTGGCAGATATGATGGAGCAAAAGTATGTGTTAAACTAGATTTAACATTCTGGTTACTAAGTTTGCTATGTGGCATATACAGCACTTTCCTATTTTGCTCAATAATACAGATGTATTAAATAAAAGCTTCTAATTTTATTCCTAGTTTAACAAAATATTTCTCTTTTACTATTAGGAGCTGTCATAGTGAACTGTTTTTTGTTCCAGAATTTCCAGAATAATGTAGCTTTGGATACATTTATGGAAAATTACTTGATATGTTTTATAATAACCTTGTTTTATTGGAATTATTTCGACTATTCTTCTTCAGTTTCAGCTTAAAACTGTTTATATTACAATAATAACACATGGAATTTTATGGCAATAACTGCATCCCCATTTCATGGCTTCTGAACAGCTGAAGGGACTATAAACCTACAGTTCAAAAATTGTCTTTCAAGTGGTTACTGGAAATGAAGAAGGTGGAGATGGAGAATGCCTGAATTTGATTTGTGGGGCAATTAAGACTTCCTAAAAGAAATAAGGCCTCTGAGGAATATCACAATGGTTAAAGAAAGGGACTGCTAACTACCCACAGTATTTTCTAGGAAGAGGATAGCTAACCATTATTTAGCTTTAGGATGATTTTGATTTGGGCCCCAAGTAATCTGATTCCATCTCAATTCTCCTTTGAAGCATACCCTGTAAGAAAAGTATTGCATTCTTATAAAATTAGGAAACATCATAAAACCTATAGAGAAAAATCATTCCATCCAGCCCTTTCTTTCATGCTGCCCATCTGCTTCCACAGTTCTAATATATCAAAAGTCAAGTTTAAGAAATATGCTGTACTGCGTGACACTTCAAAGAGGACTTCACCTTTTCAGTCTGCTACAAGTGAATGAGAAGAGATCCCACTTACACAGTGAGCATTTTGAATGATTCAAACATTCAAACATACACTTAAGCAAGGAGCAGATAAAGCCTATCTTGGCAAAGTTTTCCCTGATTCCTAGATCCATAATGGGCACCACATTGCAAGTTCATCTGTCCTTTTAGGGAATAGTTACAAAATTCAGGAAGACTGCAGTTGTTTCTGGTTGACAACTCTTTCATATTCAAGGTTTAACCTTCCAGTAAAGAATTTTCATAAACAACTGTGTATCTTTGTGATAAGGAACAATGTTTTCCTGCTTTGACAAAACCTGAACTGACAAACATCACTCAAGAAAGAAAGGATTATCCAAACCCAAGTGTCCCTAGTGTCTCTCTTCCCAGATTTCAATCAGCATAAGAGTCGTTTAAATGCCTGTAGTTCTTTGTGGAGTCTGTAGCATGGATTTCTTTGCAGCTAAATAATCTCTATAAATCCAACTTATCCAGTAACTTTAATTTTGTATGGGTGGTAAATTGTGTCGATGAATTTGCAAAATTTATTCTACCCAAAGGCAAGTTTCTGGTGTGAGTGCAGGGGTGGGTGGTTCTTTGTTACATGGGGTTCACTTTATTTTATTTATGGATTGAACCATCAAGGTCTGTGCTGGAAATTTGGCTTCCTGAGAGCTCAAAGCAGAAATTCCCAGCAGGGGGTTTGTGCCCTTCTAATTCACATAGTCTAGCTAGGCTATATAACCTGTTATGCCAGATAAAAACCATTAATAAAGTGACCCTGGAGATTTCTGGGGGAATTTCAAATTTCAGACAGCATATCATAAATCCTGCTGACCTTGGCCAAGAATCAAAACTGGACATCCAGACCTCCTCAGTGATAAAGCCTGAGCTTTTAAAGTCCAGTTATAAATCAGTTCTCACTTTTATAAGTGGCTGATAGCTTATAAGTTAAATTGTGCCTAATACATTACACATTTTGGGGAAATCTTAGTATTCTTCTCTGAACTATCAATTTGACATGGTTATAATTTCTGTTACAAACATTATAAATAACTTTAAACTTGTATTCTTACTTGAGAAAACAAATGCCACATATATGTATATATGTATGTATATATATGTATGTATTAACATAGTAATATCTAACAAACAAACTTGGGGTTTTAAAGCATTTTAATCAGTTTTATTTTACTTTAAATGTTTTGAGCTATAAATACAACATTTGTACTTACTGTGTGTAAAATGATGTGTATTTCCAAAATTCATATGTTGAAATCCTGACTCTCAAGATGATGCCTTTAGGATGTGGGGCCTTTGGGAATTAATGATTCCATCACGAGGGCAGAATCATCATGAATGAGATTGGTGCCTTTATAAAAGAGGCCCCTGAGAGACCCCTCATCCTTTCCACTGAGGACATAACTAAAAGGCATCATCTATGAGCCAGAAAGTAGACCTTCACCAAATAGGAAATTGCCCTGTGCCTTGCTCTCAGCTGTCTGTCTTTAGAAGTGGGAGAAATCAATTTCGGTTGTTTATAGACTACCCAAACTGATGGTATTTTCTTACAGCAGCCCAACCAGACTAAGACAATAATGGACATAGTCAACTTAGGTTTATGTTCATTGAAAAGTGCCAAATACACAATAATTCATGTTTAATAGTTTATTTTAAACACATAATTGTATTTTTATCAATTTTTTCTAATGGAAAGACTTCAAACCAATTGTAAACATAATCAAAATTATTTTAATTATGTGAAATTCTCTTTATCCTAACATTTTTGCCTGCCTTTTTGCACAATTAAAACATTCACCAGCAAAAAAGTCATCAGTCAACTGCAAACTCATTATGTGCATGGAATACTCATTGAATTCAAATACGAGTTAAACTCAACTGGGGTGGGGAGGCTTACAAATGAAATTGAAATCTGGGCTTCCCTACAGAAAAACAACTGAATGTTACTATTGCTAGTGAACTACTATCAAAGATATTTGGATTTACTGTTATTTAATTGAAAAGCTTCTGAGGTGTGCTCTTTTAAAAGAAAACATATCACTGAAAACTCTGCAATTTATGGAATTGATTAGTTCAAGTTTATCAAAAATAATACATTTGGCAGACTTAGTTATATTGAGTACCTCCTAGTTTTAGTTGTAACAGTTTATTTTATGAAAAAAATGTTACTATTTGACTTGAAATGTTTGAAAAATTTTATATGCTCTGGTTAGAGAGATAAATAAAAATAAAAAAATGAAATTTAAGTTGAGCTTCTGTACAAAAATAGTGTCACTAAATTTTAGTAAATTGATAAATTAGATGCCAACATGCAGTGTATTTCATATCTTCCTGATACAAGAATAAAAATTATAAATTTTAAGGAAATAATACACATTGCATTCCATGACATTCAATTGCTTAATCTCTAAAGAAGGTTTTGAAATACATAATTATTTTTAAAACCGATGCTTAATGCCAATGAATTTATTTCCTTTTCATGAAAAGTTGAAAGAAGCAAATCTCAGAAGACTTCTGGAACATTTAAAATTGTTTTCATCCATGTATAGTTCTGTTGTTGCTATGTCAATGGAAATGTATTTCAAGTTTAAGTAACAAGCCTCATGAATGAGTCAGATGTTAAGTGAGGATTAGGGTTTACTGGATTGTAATTTAGCCTATAAGGAAAAAGTGCCTCTAGAGGAGACATACAAGGAAAGCAAGAATAGGAGTCATTATTCTATTACTAATTTTTAAATTTTACTACATTTAAGTCATTATTCTATTACTAATTTTTTTCTATTCAATGCATCAAGGAATATATTTTGAAATATTTACAAGTGGTAAAATTGCAATAATATATTAACTCATTTAATTTGCATTGATGTGAAGAAAATTATAGTTACGGTCTCCTTTTAAAATAATATTTTCATTTGCTTTCTTTGAAACTGAGTTTTATTAAATAAAGCCTAAAACAAGAAGACAGATAAACAATATTCTAAAATAATTAACTAAAGAGAGAAATAGAATCACCCTTCTTTCACTTCCAGGATGCTCCTGAACATTTGTTATTATCACACCATAGAAAGGGATCCAGAACTATGAGATAACATCCAAACACAGTGAAGAAAATAGATTAGTATCAATAAATAATAATAATAGCAATAGCACTGCACTCAAAACACACTTAAACAGGAACCCTGTTTTAAAATCCCCAAACTAAACAACAAACAGTTGCCTTGTTACCTTCCTTTCTAATATCAATAATAACATTTTAAAAAGCTGAGGAACTTTTCCTAATAAAGTGAATGACATTGAGTTAGCATTTCATTTATTTCAAGATGTTAGTTTCATAGTCCCTAAATTTTTCATGTGTGAGTGTGTGTGTGTGTGTGTGTGTGTGTGTGTGCACATGCACACAAAGAGGCAAGAAAGTAGATTGGGTCTAATAAGACACTTTTGTTACATATACTTTCAACAACCTGGTTCAATATTAAAATGAATTTTTAAGTTGAAATATTAGAAAACAGCTCATCACTACACAAAATTCATCTCTCAATGTAGAGTTCTCTCATAAATTTCAGGATTACATATTTCTTTGAAAATAATACTAATGGAAAACAATGGAAAAAATTGTTTGCTATTTTAAGTTGGATGTTTAAGAAATACCTTTCTAAAATGTGATTGAGTTAAGACCTGAGGGTGGTGATGGATCAGTCTCTAACAAATACCTAAAATAGAATTCCAGGACCATGCTGAACACAGTTCAGAAAAAAAGCAAGGCAGCCAGTGTGATTGGACACAGTAACCAAGGAGTAATGTGGAACAGTGATAACTGAGGGCACATGGGAACAATGCATGCCATGGTAAAAAAATTAGATAATATTCTCAGTGAGATAAAATGTTTTTGTCTTTTAAGCCAAGAAGAAAAACAACGGTGAAGAAAGTTTAGAGGATTTTTCCAGCAATTTTGAAGAATAGATTGTAGGTGAACAAGAGTGGAAACTTAAAGGAGAGTATGGGGATCTCTCAGTACTCTAATGGAGAGACCATGGTGGGGTCGCCATGAAGGTAAGGTATGTGATGAGGTCCAGGATGCATTTCAGGAATAAAGCTAAAAGATAATTCTTAACTTTTGAGGTATGGAATACGATAAAAATGATGTACTCAAGGATTATTATAAGATTTTTAGGCTGAAAAATTGGTAGTATTTCTTCACACGGTGAAGCTGACAGTGTAGAAAATGGAAATACAGTATCAAAATGAAGACATGAATTTTGAAGATGTTCATGCTTATTGGACATCAGAGAGAGTGTTCGACAATTAATTGGATATACTTTCCCACACTGCACAATGACATTTTGGTCAAGACAGACCACATATACAATGTATACACCACAAGCCTAGATGTGGTAGACAATACTATCTCGGTTTGTGGTAAGTAAACACTGATATTTGCACAATGACAAAACTGCCTAATGACACATTTCTTAGAAAGAACCTCTGTTGTTAAGTAATGCATAACTGTACATACTTTGAATGCCAAAGACAGAAATTAGGATTTTTTATTTTAGGTGGCATTGAAGCCTTGAGTACAAATGAAAGCAAGAAAATTATTATATGTAGAGGGAGGTAGTCATGACTCTAAATCCTGGGATATTTTGATATTTCAACATCAAGAATATGAGATAAATTTAGCAAAGGATAAATAAAAAGCAGAAAACCAGAGACGTAGCAGGAAAATCAGGGTAATGTGTTAAATCTGAAACCAAGTGAGGAAAAGTTTTCAAAAAATGAGGTAACATGCTGTGTCAAATAGTTCTGCTGACTCAGATGAGATTAAAATTCAGTGACCACTGATTTGGTGCTTTGGAGAGAATTGCTGATAGTTACATAAAATGAAGACAAAAATATTTTTAAAGTGAGATATTTATTCTTTTTGTGGTTTAAACCTTTCATTTTTAAATCAATGTTTTCTTTCTAAAAATATTTTAATTGACAAATAATTATATGCATATATATGTATATGTAATGCAATGTGGTATTTTGATAGATGTCTACAATGAAGAATGATTAAATAAGGCTAATGAATAAATTCATCACCTTGTGTACTTAACTTTTTTTTGTAATGAACACACTTAACCCCTATTCTTTTAGCAATTTCAAAACATATATCATTCATAATAGTCACCATTCTGTGCAATAAATCACTAAAACTTCTCCTTCTCATCTAACTGAAGCTTTACCTTTGATCAATATCTTCCCTTCACGTGAGAATGCAATCTTCTCAGGTGTGTTTGGGGTGATCCTGTAAAATTCCAGACATGAGATAGTACTTGAAATGTGCCTTGGGAGACAAATAATATTTTAGCATACAGTTACTGTGGAGGAATAAGTAAAGGAACAATTCATGTGGAAGAGAGTATAGGAAGTTGTGGTTGTGATAGACTGCCTGCAAAGACAGTTACCAGTTGGTCTTTTCTTCTTTCTCTGTATCTACATGCTGCTCCTTCTGTCAAGAGATGGAGTCTATTACTTCACCCTGCTGACTTACTTTGTGAATATGAGTCACCATGTAAAAATATTTGGAATCCTCTGCTATGGAGAGAAGACACATGGACATCGCCAGAAGGATGTGAGATTAAGGAGATAGAGGACCAGCCAGTCTCCAGACATGTTAGTCACAATACCAATACCTACAAACTTGAGTAAAGCCATGGAGATAATTGACTCAGTGCTTGATTACAAACTATATTAAATGTTATTTGGAACATAATGAACTTTGAAGTTATTTTTCAGGAAAAATGAGACCATCATTCCAGGGAATTACCCTAAGCCTAATATATGTGTTTATGAAGTATTGAGTTAAAAATATCTTGAAAATATTCCATGATAGAAAAAATCAAAATAAAAATAAAGGCAAAGAAGCCCAATTATTTAAATTTGTTATATTGTCCTCATTAGGACAATAGCATTAAAAAATAGTGCACAAAATTGGTATAATTACAGCTTGAGATCCATATAGCTAGGGAAAATAAAACAAATTGAATTTTTATATATGTAAAGTGTTCCAGGTTTCTTTTTTAAAAATTTTGTTTATTTTTATTTTTACAGATTGCATTTTGATTCATTGTACACAAACGGGATATGACATCGTTTTTATGGTTGAGCACGAGGTAGATTCACACCATTTGTGTAATCATACATGTACATAGGGTAATAATGTCTGTCTAATTTCACTATCTTTTTTTTTTTTGCAGTGCTGAGGTTTGAACCCAGGCCCTTGTGCTTGTGAGGCAGGCACTGTACCAACTGAACAATATCCCCAGCCCCATTCCACTATCTTTTGTTTCAGTTTTCTTAGATAAAATAAAACCACTTTGTTATTGTCAAATACATGATTTCTCTGTTTATATAAGCAGAAAAACTATTCAAGTTGATCATTCACATAGATAATATAAAAATGAAAATTTCATTATACAAAAGCAGACAGGATTTTTCTTGCAATTTAAGTAGATGTTTTTAACTAAGTTTATTGAATGGTATTCTACCAGTTAGCTTCTGAGAAAATTTCTTTTATTTTACTTTTCATCATATAAGATGGCTCTTCTCCAAAACTGAAAACAGTATTGTTTTCCTACACAGCGTGTTGGACTGATATTCAACCCTGCTCCTTGAAAGTATATTATTTCCTCCAATTGTATAACTCTCAAGCTTGCAATTTTTATATGTTATTAAGTCATGTGTCTTGTTGAACAGCAAGATAAATCATAATCACAACTTAGACTTTTGTTGGTTTTGTATAGCATCCCTACATGTCATCTCAAAAAAGCCTTTTTAAAAATAATGCAGAACTTATATTGAAGTGATCATCTAACCAGGGGAAAAAAATCAATGAGAAACGAGGAAAACATCATGTTTCATTTTTCCCCCAGACTCAATGTTCCCAACATGTTCTGACAATTGGATTTTTGCTTTGAACAAATAAAGTCTTCATATTATAGCAAAGAGCTCAATGGAATAAGAATGTAAGTTAACTTTAGTACAATTTTTATAAATCAATCTGATCCTTCTGGCAAGGAACAACTGACTCACTTCACTGAGGTGTGGTAAACTAGGCCACCTCATAATAAATTGCCATTTTCACCAAGGAAAAGGCAACAGAATGATGTCAGGATCTCTGGGAACATGGTATCTGTAAGGAGAACAAAATTAGAAGTTAATTTCTTTGATCATCTGTAAATAAGCTGAGAGCTAGGGAAACATGGGCATTGGGGGTAACAGGGAAAAGCTCAGGTGTTCTGTCCTCTGCATGATATCTCTCATGTTCCAGAAGAAGGATATTTCAAATAGAGCACCTTGTATAATTAATGAGCATAGTTTACTTTCTGCACTTTTCCTATGAGCTAGTTAGTGCTTGTTTCTCAGATGGCTGCACTTTTCTGGAGTTAAAGTCAAAGGCAAAAATATCCAATAATCTATAGATCTTTTTTATAATGAATGACCTTGTTCTTGCCGGGACAGGGATTGTCAGGATGGAAAAAAACATTCTAATACCTGTTGGTACCATACATGAACCTTTCCTTTATCAACACTGGGCTTGCTTTGGAAATGCTTTGTAGTGGGTTGCTTGGAGTTGGCAATGTTTTCATAAGTCACATCTCTAGCAGAGATGAGTGTTGTGGGTTCCCTTATATTCTAAAATGAGGCAACCTATTTCTCATACATTTTAGCTGACAAAGTTATACAAAATTACAAGATCATTTAGATGAACTCATTTTAGTGATTAGCACTTCTTGTGCATAGCCTATCTATTTTCAGAGAGAGGAGGAGAGAAAGAATTAATTATGTTACTATAGAGTAGTTGCTATGTCTTAGAGATGATGACAAACAATGACAATCTCAGCAAAGTCATTTCAGGCAGCAATAATCTCCTGGGTTTTTTTTTTTTTTTTTGTATCTACAAAAATCTGATAAAAAATAACAGGTCACTTTTTTGTTGAGGCTACTGTGTATTGAACTCAGGGGCACTCAACCAGTGAGCCACATCTCCAGCTCTATTTTGTATTTTATTTAGAGACAAGGTCTCACTGAATTGCTTAGCGCCTTGCTTTTGCTGAGGCTGACTTTGAACTTGCAATCCTCCTGCCTCAGCCTCCTGAGTCACTGGGATTACAGGTGTGTACTACTACACCCAACACCCAACTAGGTAATTTGATTTTTTTTTTTTTAAAGTCCAAGTTATTTCCAGCGCCACATTGTCTGTAACCCTTTATTCCCCTTCAATTTCCCCAGCGCTGTTCCACATTCCCACAAGGTAACCTTGGAACTAGGGTATGTCTCACTCTAGCTTTCTTATTTTTAACAGTCCCAGCCCTAATTTCTAACACTAATCTTTGCTATTCATTCTCATAGTGAATTGCTATGTCCTAAATGCCTATTGAAATATTTAATCTCAATCCCTTTGCAGTGTCTATTGGCTAATTCCTTTTCTCTAGTCCCTTTTCTCATAGACCAGGCCATCTCCCCGTTCTCTGTCATATTCAGGTCTATTCTTCTGATTGATCTTCCAAACTGATATCACATATTATTTCAATAGTCATTGACATGTAATATGCATTTCCTTGGGATTTTTGTCTGATTTGTATCATCCTGGTAATTGTTACCCTAAGATACTTATGTTTGAAAAATGTATTATTTATGGGCAATGATTAATATTTTCCATGATTCCGAAATTCTAAGGCTATGCTTTCCAATGGAGTACCCTCTAACCACAAGGGCTGTTGAGTACTTAAAATGTGGTTAATCAAATTGAGATCTATAAGCATAAAATACACAATGGGGTTCAAAATGTCATTAAAGTTAAAGTAAAATATTTTATTTATACTTTATATAGGTTACATGTTGAAATATTTGTTTAATGAAACATATTGTTACATTTTACCTATTTATTTTATCTTTTTTATCTTTTTAATGTGACCACCAGAAATTTAACATCACATATGCAATTTTTTTTTTGAGGCTCACTTTATACTTCTATAGTTTCACATTAAGGTTTATGTGAAATCACAAATGGCACATATGGTACTGGCTATAGTAGAAACAAAGAGAAATAGATGAGGCTGAAGGGATAAAATTAGAGAGGACAATCATTTGGATATTTTTCCAATTAGAAACCAGTGGTAAGTGCTGGGAGAGTTTGCAGTAACTTTTCATGTGACACATTATAAACATGTTAATATTTATGTTTCCTCTATTTACACTGAAATTGTGGAAGCCAGAAAGGGGCTATGTGTTATCAAACTAGCACCTAGTATATAATAGTTTTTAGATAAATGTGCAACTATTTGAATTTAATTGAATCAGTGAAAATGGAGCATGGATAAATTCATATGAGATGAGATTTGAGTAGTATTAAATTGAATGATTTGGCCTATAACTGCTTCATAACATAGTTTAAATTTGACCTGAAAAGATCTCTGTGCATAATGAATTGCAACCTAACTGCTAGTGTGAGCAGACTGTGACCTATGCTTGCAACAAGTGGCTGAGTCTCAGGCAATTACAATGGTCAACTGTTCAAATCATGTTCACATAAGACATGAGCCATAAACTAACTCCATAACCAATCAGGCTGCCTTTGTAACTTACTTTTGTAATTACTTTGTTTTCTCTGGCTATAAATTTACCTGTCTTTGTTGTTATAGAGATTCATTCTGAACCAATTTTGGTCCACACTGCTATACAATACTAGAGTCACAAATAAAAACATTTAGGATCTGTAAAACTGGATTTGTTTTACTTTTCTGTTTTAATAGTAATAAGAGGTCAATTGTGACAATATAAAACTCTCATTCTTTTCCAAATCTTCCACTCTCAGTAATGGAGACACTTTTCCTCCTACATGTACAAGCCCAAAGTGAAGTGGTCTTTTTTTTTTCATTTCACTACCCACCTACGTTATCATTAAGTCTGTGGACTGTGACTCCAAATACAACCCATTAGCCACTCTTTCAATCTCATCTGCTAAAACTATAAGTAACCATTCTTCTAGTCTGTAACTCTGGTTTCCATTCTTCTCTTAAATTTATTCTCCATGAAGCAGCAGAAGTGATCATAACGATGTGCATTATTTAAAATCCTGTAGTGATCAGTTTAACTATGTTCCTTCTAAACTCCTTCTCAGATATTTCTTCTGCTAGGTTGTTCGTGAATTTTCTTATTGGGTCATCTTGGTTTGTTAGGTCACTTTGTTCCCTTGTTTCTCATGTTAGTTGTGTATCTTCCCATTTAGTTGAATGAATTAGAGGCAGTACAGATTCTACCCCGTAGACCTATATTGTCTCTGAAGATTTCCAGTACCCTACCTTTTAAAGGGAGACCAACTCAGTCACATCAATGCTTACAGCATTTCAACTCATAATAGCTAAAATATGGAACCAACCTAGGTGTCCTTCAACAGATGAATGGATAAAGAAAATGTGGTAAATATATATGAAGGAATATTACTGAGCTTTATGGGAGAATTAAATTATGGCATTTGCTGGTACATGGATGGAGTTGGAGAATATCATGCTAAGTAAAATAAGTTAAATCCAAAAAACCAAAGGTTGAATGTTTTCTCTGATATGCAGATACTAATTCAAAATAAGGGGGAAAGGGTGCTAGGGATGAATAGAGTTACTTTATATTAAGTAGAGGGGAGTGAAGGCAGGGGAAGGGGTATGGGGGAAGGAAGAGTGAAAAAACATTATTACCTTTATACATATATGACTGCATGACAAGTGTGATCCTACAATATGTACAATCAGAAAAATGAGAGATTATACTCCATTTATGATTTATCAAAATGTATAAATGCATTCTACTGTCATACATAACTAATTAGAACATATTTTTAAAAAATTAAAAATAAAACCCTCTAATGACTGGACTTTGAATTTAGTTTTATATCCAGATTTTTTTTCCTAGCTCTAAAGACACTACAAATCCTATTATCTACCTAATTCTACATCCTTAGGCTTATTTCTGTCTTGCTTCCTATGTTTCAGCCACACAAGTTTCTGTGTTTCCTAAGCATTCTTTTTAAAATTTGATCTCATTAGTTATACATGATACTAGAATGTATTTTGACATATGATAAATATATGGAGTGTAACTTCTCATTTTTCAGGTTGAATATGATATAGGATTACATTGGTTATGTAATCATATGTGCACATAGGACAGTAATGTCTGAATCATTTCACTACCTTTCCTATTCCCCTTCCCTCTCCCCTTCATTCCTCCTTGTCTAATCCACAGTACTTCTATTCTTCCCTAACCCCCCGACCCTTACTGTGAATTAGCATCCATGTATCAGAGAAAACATTGGGCCTTTGTTTTTTTGGGAATGTGATTAGCATAGTCTCCAGTTCCATCCATTTACCAGCAAATGTCATAATTTAATTCTTCTTTATGGCTGAGTAATATTCCATTGTGCATATATATACCACCCTTTCTTTATCCATTCATCTGTTGAAGGATACCTAGGTTGGTTCCATAGTTTGTGAATTAAGCTGCTATAAATATTGATGTGGCTGCATCATTGTAGTATGCTGATTTTAAATCCGATGGGTATAAACTGAGGAGTGGGATAACTGGGTCAAATGTAATTCCATTCCAAGAAATGGAATGGAAATCCATCTGAGAAATCTCCACACTGTTTCCAGAGTGGTTGCACCAATTTGAAGTCCCATCAGCAATGTATGAATGTACCTTTTCCCCCATATCCTTGCCAACATTTATTGTTGCTTGTATAATTGTCATTCTGACTGGAGTGAGATAAAATCTCAGTATAGTTTTGATTTGCATTTGTCTAATTGCTAGAGATGTTGAACATTTTTTTCATATATTTGTTCACTGGTCATATTTCTTCTTCTTGGGAAAAATAAGAGACCCAGAATAGTCAAAGAAATCCTTAACAAGTAAAATGAAGCAGGAGGTATCATAATACCAGACCTTAAATTATACTACAGAGCTATTGTAACAAAAATGGCATGGTATTGGCACCAAAACAGACATGTGGACCAATGGTACAGAATAGAAGTCACAGGGACAAATTCACATAAATATGATTATTTTATACTAGACAAAGGTGCCAAAAATCACCATTGGAGAAAAGATATCCTCTTGAACAAATGGTGCTGGGAAAACTGGAAATCCATATGTAGCAAAATGAAACTAAACTCCTATCTCAGCCTGTACAAAACTCAACCCACAGTGGATCCAGAACTTAGACACTAGAACAGAGACCATGCAGCAAATAGCAGAAAAAATAGGCCCAAATCTACATCCTGTTGGCTTAGGAACTGACTTCCTTAACAAGGATCCTAAAGCACAAGAAGTAAAATAAGAAATCGACAACTGGATGGGCTCAAACTAAAACCTTCCTCACAGCAAAGGAGGCAATCAATAAGGTGACAAGAGAGTCTACGGAATGAGAGAAAATCTTTGCCACCTGCATCTCAGATAGAGCATTAATCTCCAGGATATATAAAGAACTTAAAAACCTTAACACCAAAAAAACAACCCTGTCAACAAATGGGATAAAGACCTGAACAAATACTTCCTAAACATTCTATGTGTATCTCTGGTATGGTCTTCACTTTGAGTGCACTCTTTGCTTTACGGATATGTCTGTGATGAATGTTATTAAATGGAATTTCTTCACATAGGATTTCCTGTACACTAATATGCACCCTACTGCAGACAATTCTCAATGTTTACAATTTCTTTTCACAATTTATTCCTACCTGAACTTGTCTTCACACTTAATTATTTAGCTACATTTTAAAATATATGCCTCTCTTCCAGTAAATTGAAATCCCCATTTGTGAATGGACCAAATATCTTGTTCCTTTTGCATTCTCAGCAACTGTAATAATTTCAGATATATAGTTGGTATTCTTATGAGTTAAATGAATAATGCAGAAAACCAAAACAAAATGTTTATTAAGGCATAAGAGAGGAGTTTAGTGATAAAATTTGATCACTCAAAGATACAAAAACATATCAAACACCATTTATAATTTTTGGTGAACCCAATGTATGCTATGGACTTAGTTTTTGAGTTTTATATGATAAGAAATTATGTTTTTAGATGCTAGCAGTCAATGAAAATGTAAGGATTAATTTTATACAATAACTCCTTATAGACATTTATGATGTAGTTCTAAACCTTGAAACTAGACCCTATCTGTCCAAATTGTAGACAATTAAAAACCTGTCCCTACCACTGGGCACAGTGATGCATGCCTAAAGTCCCAGCTATTTGGGGGCTGAGGTAGAAGGTTTTCAAGTTTGAGCCCAGCCTGGGAAATTTTTTGAGATCCTGTCCCAAAATAAAAATTTAAAAATAATGTGGAGCTGGGGATGCAGTCCAGTAGCAGAGCACTTGCCTAGCATGTGCAAGGCCCTTTGTTCAATCACAATAAAGAAAAAAAATTCAACTGCTTAACTTACTGCTCCAAGGATCTCTGGGATTGATCTCCTGGTGATTGAAATGATATTTCAGAGGGGATATTCACTCATGTGTTGTAACTTTAAGGGAATCTGAGCAGAATACTCTATCAAAACTTTTGGCCATTCATACACTGACATAGGCCTGACATTAGATATTAACCCCTTATATTTTTAGCAGTAATAGTTGAGAATGTTAAATGCTCTCTAAATTAAAAAAAAAAGTTTAAATTGAATATTAACATCATAAGACGTGTTGAAGAACACCAGGATAGTTAACTAAAAGAGTGCCAAGCCGAGTGTGGTGGCACATACCTATAAATCCAACTTTGAGGAGGCTGAGGCAGGAGGATTGCAAGCTCAAAGCCAGTCTCAGCAACTTAGCAGGGTCCTAAGCAACTCAATGAGACCCTGCCTCAAAATAATCAAACAAATAAATAAATATAGGACTGGGGCTGGGACTCAGTGGTTGAGTACCCCTGGATTCAATCCCTGGAAACTACCCCCCTTATTAAAATAAAAAAATAAAAAAACACAAGAGTACCAGATGATTGAAAGGATACCAAGGGTGATTGAAGGTATTATTGTTCAGCTTATTGGTACTACGGCCCAGAAAATGTAGCATGAAGATGTGTGAAAGCTGAGCAGGAATCACCTGAAAGATGAATAGGGATAAGAGGAGGAGACATGGGGCTGGGGATACAGCTCAGTTGGTACAGTGCTTGCCTAGCATGCATAAGGCCCTGGCTTCGATCCCCAGCACCAAAAGGAATAAAACAAAAAAAGGAGTCAAAAATCAATTTATCAAAAATAATTATTGCAATATATTTTTTCATTTACAAATATTTTAAATTTTGTTTAAAAAGAAAATTATTATAACCATGAACATTGTTGCAATTAGAGACCCTATTGGTTCTCCCCAACAGAACTGAACATGCTCACAAGGTGCTACCATTATTGAACCATATTTAAACAATCTGTAAAAGAATGAAAGTCCTTGAACACTCTGTCTTTTAATTGGTTTTAATGATTCTTTAAAACTGATGAAAAATACTAAAGTGCAAACAAAAATAATTGCAATGTGGTCAATATTCTAAATAAGAAATTATAAATTGAAAATATTTTTTTCATTTAAAAAATAACCTTGGGAGTCAACACAGCACTGCTGGGTCTCTGAGTGCAGCAGGGTCATGGTCAACCTCTTTCTGAGAGTGTTCACCTTTGTCTAGGCCATTCAGGTCCACCTCTTCCTCCTACCTGTTCCATCGAAGATCCAGGGGTTCCCTCAGGCCACCTCATTTCCTCTCCCAAAGACACCTCAGTCCATGCATTGCTACCATAGAAGCCACCTCTGTCTCTCCTTGTTCACCTGAGAACACGCCACTAGGACTGGGTCAGCTCATGAAGCCACCTTTTCCTCCCCACATGCCATCAAGGCCAAGATTTCTTCTTTACTTCATATCTAGTTGCATCTATCTATTGTCCAAAAAGACACTTGATATGATTCCCATGCTTTTAAACTTGGTAAGACTTATTTTGTACTGGGGAAAATGGCATAAGCCTAAAGTCTCAGCTACTTAGGTTAAGGGAGGAGGATCACTTGTGCCCAGACATTCAAAACAAGACAGACTGGGCAACAGCAAGACTCCACTAGAAAAGAAGTAAATGGAATTATTGTAATCCTTTCCAATTATGAATTTTCTTTATAGGAAATGCTAATGTGTGTGAATTTATTTCTTACCTATCTTCTTAATAACCTTGAAAATATTTTACTTCTCATATTCTTTTAGTTGCTTTTTATTTATACAGACTGCACTTTGACTCATTGTACACAAATAAAAAGCAGCAAAAATATAAAGATAAAATAAATATAAAATGAAAAAATATTTTGAGACTTAACATTTTTTATTAGAACACACAATGGAAAAATTACAGTCTTTTCAATATATGATGCTAGGAAAACTGTATCTCTAATGCAGAAGAAGAAAATTAGACCCTTGACTTACACATATACAAAAATCAACTGGAAGTGAATCAAAGATCTAAATATAAAAAGTGAAACTTGAAAAATATTAGAAGAAAACATAAAGGAAAAGCTTCACAACATTGGTCCAGGTGTTGAATTTTTGGCTCTGGTCCCCAAAGCACAAGCAACAAAAGTCAAAATAAAGTTGTTTCCTTTGTACTTTTTAACCACTTTGTCTTTCCCTGCACCACTCATGAACTCATCAATGATGTTGTGAGAGTAGTGGTCATAACACTGTAGCCCCATACATGGGGCTGTCCCAGAATCCCTATAAAAAGGATGCTTGGCTAAAGATTGGTGTCACATCCATCAGACCGTGTTGACAATCCCATCAAAAGTGGCATTTCCACGATTAAAAGTTTTGTTTCTTTCTGTCTTTTGGTGGTTCCTTGAGGACTTTGATGATCAGGACCAAAGCAGAAGGGCCTGTTTGAATGGTCAATTTCACTGTAATCCACAGACCTTTCCAGTCTTAGTTGCCTTGGCAACATCATCATCAAACTTTTCTGGACACAGATTCAGGAGACCCATCTTGAGGGCCAGGGCAGACATGCATCAGCACCACCACTGGCACCCCTCACATATTTGACTTTGATCTTTTTGGAGTTAAACTTGGATAGTATGGTGGGGATTGTTGTCAGGGGATGAACTCACACTCAGGACAAATAAGGAAGTCACAACTTGACCTCCTTTGAACTGAAAATCCAAAAGCCCAAAATAGTTTTAGAATTAACTACTGCAGCACCTCTTCTGAATAGACCTTTCCTATCCCCAGTGAAAAATGTATTAATCATCTGTTCTTATCTGTGGACTTTCTTCAAAATATTTGTACATGTGTAATTAAAGAGAAGTCTACTTTTTATTTCAGTCTAGTTACCAATCAACTCTAGTAGGAGTTGATGCTCACCAAGCAAAAAGAATTCCTTAGCTGTCAGCTTTTGCCAGCTTGGCTTTGGCAGGACATTATTTGTTCAGCCACTCGGGCCTATTTTGTTGAGAAGGGAAAAGCCAAACCACGCATTCCTTTATCTTGAAGCAAATATTCTTCTCACGTAGACTTGGCAGGGACATGAGAAAGCCAAGAAACATTATTGACAGTATTGCTAGTTCAAAAATCTGAACTAATCTTAATATAAATTATAAACAACAAAAAAAGTAAAATTATTGCCCCAAATTAGTAAAAAAAGAAACAATTAAAATCATTCTAAGTACATAAGAAAAAATAATAGGTCAAAATAGGTGGACTATATTAAACAGCCACTACTGTTTATATTAAATAGCCTCTACTGTCACAATTTTGGACACATAAAATTATACACATAATTAATTATAATTATTATTATGTAATATAATTTTATAATGACATATTTCTCACTATTTAAAATATTTAGTAAATGTTATAAATTATATATAAAAGATGATATAGCCATAAAACAAGAAATTAGTTATAAACATTAAGAAAAATCATCTACAAAAGATCAACATTATTCATGTTTGTAGTGATGGGTTACAAGAGAAAAAAAATTTCTTAATTTTCTCCTAAATATAGTTTAATAAGCACTTGCTTTTCTTTTGAGTATGCTTTTTAGACTTATGATAAGATTGAGAATATCTTTCAAGTAAGACCTTCTATCTTTCAAATTTATTTTCTGTGTGCATAATTGAACTATGCCTTCATATTAAATGAAGAGAGCATTCCTGTACCCATAGGAACAACAAAACAAAGGAAAATGACAATTCAAAGAATATGCATTTCATTGAAGAGGAAATTAATTACCAGTATAGGTGTAAATATATATTTATAAATGTACATAAATGTGACCCAAGTGTAATATAATACATACACATTTATTAGCAACCACATTTCAGGTAAACATATGTATTATTTTTAGATAATATAAGTAAGCATAACATATAGTTGTCTAATATATACATATATATACATGCTGGCAATTGTGTGTGTGTGTGTGTGTGTGTGTAAAATCAACATAGAATAAACAAGCAGATGCAAATTTAAAGCACAGGTACAGTTTTATTCAACTATGGGAATTAATAAATTTAAAAATTCTAGGATTCAAGATGGCGGACTAGAGGAAGGCTGCTTGCTCCGTGATTCCTACTTGCTCCGTGGATTCCTACTCGCTCGGGATTCAAACAGCAGGAATATGGCTCTCAACGAGATTTTATATTCAAAGCACATATAAGGGGTCCCCAGTCGCCACTCCGGGACCAATTCAGCCGGGCTGGGCTAGGCCCCGCCACGGGCAGCTACCACCTGGGAGCACAGGATCCTGGAGCTGCTACGGAGTCACCGACCTGGGTCTGCGCCAGCCAGCAAGTGAGTGCGGGTCCCCAGCAGCAGCTTTGAAGTCACTGGCCGTGCTCCGGCACCAGCCAGCAACCTCCCAGGCGGACACCGAGCATCTCAGGCTACCTGGGGCCTCACCGCAACTTCTGGAGAGGTCTGGCCAGGAGCCTCTGAGATCGCTGACTCCAGCGGGGAGTTGGAACTCCTCCTTGCCATATTGGCAGCTTCCCTGGCAGAGGGGGCCCATCTCCAGCTTCCTGGGGCCACCAGTAGGGTCTGGAGAGGTCCGGCCGGGAGCCTCTGGGATTGCTGACTCCGGCGGGGAGTTGGAACTCCTCTGCACCATTTTGGCAGCTTCCCTGGCAGAGGGGGCCCATCTTCTGCTCCCTGGGGCTTCTAGCAGCATCTGGAGAGGTCCGGTCGGGAGCCTCTGGGATTGCTGACTCGGGCTGGGAGCTTAGGGCCTTTGGTGCCAGCTTACAGTGTCCCCAGGAGAGAGCAACCACCTGCCACCGCCTGAACCCCCAGTGAGGAGTTCAGCTTAGCCTGGGCTCTCAAGCCCAGTGTCTCCATCACTGAGCACAGTTCTGTGACACCACCCCAACTTGATCTAGTGCCCAGGCCCACACCCAGGCCCGGAGTCTACCACCTTGCTGTATCTAATTGTCTATCAACACTAGGCTGCCTCTGCCCAGAAACATTGATCATTCCCAACCTGGAGGTAGTGGGACAGCACCTTTCTTGGGTCACTGCTTGATTAAGCACCCCTCAAGCAACAGAGGGGAATATACATGAGCACCATGAGAAAACATGGGAAGAAAGTGTCCCAATCAAAC
>JAJEJO010052677.1:34631-62522 GCA_020662805.1 Glaucomys volans
ATTAAAATAAATAAATAAATTTAAAAAATACATAAACACACAAAAAATAAAAATTCTAATGATACAATGAAAGATACATATATATTTCTTTTCTAAAACTTAGCAATTTTACTCTGAGAAACTATTGTATATGTGCATTAGGAGATATGTAAAAGAATAGCCATTCTTGGATTTATTAGAAGTATAGAAAACTGGAATCAATCTAGATATCAATAAAAGAGGAGAACCTGAGCAAATTATTTTTATTTATCCAATAGTACTTTATACAGCAGAGAACGTAAAAACAATAGAGATTCAGGCATGAGCATGTATGAATCTCACAAGTGATATTGAGCAAAAAGGCAACTTGGAGAATATAAACAGTAACTACAATTACATTTATATGAAGTTCAATTACAAGCAAAATAAAATATTTGTGTACATATATATTTGATTAAAAATGTGAAAAGCATGAACGTTTGGTACAAAACTTAGTGGAATGTTTTTAAGTTTGAAACAGAGGATTACTCTTGCGCAGGAATACAGGGATAACTTGAAGTTATTGGTAATATTTTATTTCCAAAGATGATTGGTAGGTGCATGGATGCTGATTTATTATTTAATTTGTATAATATAATGCATATTTGCTTTTTATCTGCAAAATATGATTTTAAAATTATAAAATATATCAATAAGTACATAAATAATAAATTGATTAGAAGTTTGCCATTTTCTGTTTCAACGTATAAATATTTTTAAGTGATTATTCCAGTTATATGAATTATTCACCAGAGATCTGAGATTTGAGACTCAAATACATTTTTATTCCTATATTACCTTTCACTTTCACACAAATACCTTTAAATGATTAAAAATTACTTTCTGTTTGGATGCAAAGTGAAATTTGAACAAGTTGTTTTTACTTATCTGTAATTCTAAATGTTCCTAAACCAGAATTATTAAGTAAGAGTGTTATTATTTCACATAGTATTCCTTCTATTAATGTCAAGGGAGAAAATAGATCAGAGGTCTTATTTGGCTTTTAAATTCCTCATCATTCATTACTTTCATAAACGTTTTAGAAGTTTTGCTATCTGCCGTTTTACAAACTCTGTTGAGATTAAGCCATGTGTCTGTAATTTCTACTGGGAAGAAGGAAGAGACACAAATGTTTCAGTTGAACCTATAATCTGGTGAAGGCTATGTTTTTGGAAATTTCAATGGTAGGGAATGTAGTGGTATTCAGTTTATGGCCAATCCCTTGGGGAGAATAAATATGCAATTGCTGAGAGTCTGGAGAAGTTCATGTTATCCTCAGCAGAGATTTTTTTCTTTTGTTCTAATTAGTTATACAAGACAGTAGAATGTACTTTGACACACCATACATAAATGGAGTATAATTTCTCATTCGTCTGGTTGTATATGTTGTAGAATCACACTGGTCATGTAGTCAGATATGTACACAGGGTAATAATGTCTGATTCATTCTACTATCATTTTTATCCCCATCCCCTCTCCCATCCCTTCATTCCCCTCTGCCTAATCTAAAGTAACTCCATTCTTATGTAGTGCCCTCCACCTTACTGTGAATTACCATATACATCAGAGAAAACATTCAGCCTTTGGTTTTTTGGGATTGGCTTATTTTGCTTACCATGATATTCTCCAGCTCCATTCTTTTATGGGCAAATGCCATCATTTCATTCTTCTTTGAAGCTGAGTAATATTCCATTGTGTACATATGCCACATTTTCTTTATCCATTCATCTGCTGAAGGGCACCTATGTTGGTTTCATAGTTTAGCTATTGTGCTATAAACATTAAGATGCCTGTCTCACTGTAGTATGCTGATTTTAAGTCCTTTGAGTACAAACTGTGAAGTGGGATAACTGGGTCAAATGGTGGTTCCATTCCAAGTTTTCTGAGGAATCTCCATACTGCTTCCCAGAGTGGTTGTACCAATTTGCAGTTCCACCAGCAATGTATAAGTGTATCTTTTCTTCCACATCCTCACCAACATTTACTGTTACTTGTATTCTTGATAATTGTCATTGGGAATGGAGTGAGATGAAATCCTAGATTAGTTTTGATTTGCATTTCTCTAATTGCTAGAGATGATGGACATTTTTTCATATACTTGTTGATTGATTTTATTTCTTCTTCTGTGAAGTGTCTGTTCAGTATCTTAGCCCATTTTTTGACAGAGTTATTTGGTTTTTGGTGTTGGGTTTTTTGAGTTCTTTATCTATCCTGGAGATTAATGCTTTGAGGAGCATGTGGTAGATTTTATTCCATTGTGTAGACTCTTTCATCACATTGTTGATTGTTTCCTTTCAGCAGATTTATATGTCTTTTTAAAACTTGGCAGCAATAGGTCATTTGACCATGGGAAAGCAGAAGACCATGTACTCATAACCACACATTATAAGCCACAGATGATCATAACAAAGACAGGATACTTACAATTTTTACAAAGTAATTAATTTATTTTTTTTTAATTTTAGGTCATCGTACATGAATGGAGTACAACTATCATTTTTCTGGTTGTACACAAAGTACAATCATACGATTTGCATATTTATACATATACATATGGTATAGATGTTTGTCTCATTCTATTATCTTTCCATCCCCGCCCCCTCCCAACCCTCATTTTCTTCTACACAATCCATCCCTTCTCCATTCTTCCCAAGACTCCCCCCACCCCTGCTAAAGAGGTAAAAGACCTCTACAATGAGAACTACAGAACAATAAAGAAAGAAATTAAAGAAAATCTTAGAAGATGGAAAGATCTCCCATGTTCTTGGATAGGCAGAATTAATATCCTCAAAATGGCCATACTACCAAAAGCGCTATACAAATTCAATGCAATTCCAATTAAAATCCCAATAACGGACCTCATAGAAATAGAGCAAGCAATCATGAAAATCATTTGGAGGAATAAGAGACCCAGAATTGCTCACTTAGCAATTCTTAACAAGAAGAGCAAAGCAGGAGGTATCACAATACCAGAACTTCAACTATACTACAAAGCAATAGTAACAAAAATGGCATGGTATTGGCACCAAAATAGGCAGGTAGATCAATGGTACAGAATAGAGGACACAGAGCCAAACCCACATAAATACAGTTTTCTCATACTAGACAAATGCTTTAAAAACATACAATGGAGAAAAGACAGCCTCTTCAACAAATGGTGCTGGGAAAACTGGAAATCCATATGCAGCAAAATGAAATTAAACCCCTACCTCTCACCCTGCACAAAACTCAACTCAAAATGGATCAAATATCTAGGAATTAGGTCAGACTCTGCACCTAATAGAAGGAAAAGAGGTGCCAATCTTCATCATGTGGGCCCAGGACCAGACTTCCTTAACATGACTCCCAAAGCACAAGAAATAAAAGCAGGAATCAATAATTGGGATAGATTCAAACTAAAAAGCATTTTCTCAGCAAAGGAAACAATCAGCAATGTGAAGAGAGAGCCTGCAGAGTGGGAGAAAATCTTTGCCACACACACATCAGATAGAGCACTAATTTCCAGGGTATATAAAGAACTCAAAAAACTTTACCCCAAGAATACAAATAATCCAATCAATAAATGGGCTAAGGAAATGAGCAGACACTTCACAGAAGAGGATCTACAAGCAATCAACAGATACATGAAAAAATGTTCAACATCTCTAGTAAAAAGAAAAATGCAAATCAAAACTACCCTAAGATATCATCTCACCCCAATTAGGATACATTCATGATTGAGTCTGAGCTTGATTTTTTTTAAAGAGCTTTCATAAACTGAATGACCAGAGAGATAACACAAACCTGCATGTCACTCTGCATGGATGCACCAGTTCTACTTCCTGTTTATTCTAGTGGACTGGTAGGAAAGTTAATATGATCAACTCAAAAAGTAAGAAAAATCTCAAAGTTGTTTTACAGTTGTTTTAAATAAGTAGGTGTATGGAAGCCAAAAACTGATGGCATCTGATTTTAGCTACATTCCGTGGTGGTAAAATCATTCCAAAAGTTGGCTGTGAAATAGCCAACGTGGTTCTGCAATCCGAGAGAGAGGGGAAGTGCATTGTTTTAGAGAATATTAACATATTTATGTCCAGTGGTCAATGTCCTGGCCATTCAGTCAGAGACCTGAAAAGAGTAAGACTGGAAGATCTTCGCCATGGAAGTATGGGTAGTGGCATACAGATGGATGCAAGAAAGCAGGCAATACCATGTTTAGGGTATTTGTATCACTGAAGGCCACCAGAAAACATTCAGCATGCCTCTAAGTAATCATAGGTTCAAATGCCTTAGCAAGTTGTAAGGTAGCTTCTGACATCAGTGGCCCCAGATCTGGCATAACAGGCCCACGGACAGAGTGACTACTCTGGCTGAGATGGAGGCTACGTATGGGTGAACTGCATGGGCTCCCTCTCACCTTAGCTGATCTTACTAGTGCACCTTCTCGAAGTCCAACTTTACCTTGCCAACACTTGCTATCTTTTGTCTTTTTGACAATATTCTACAAATATCATGTAAACTTTACCAATTCTCGCTTATACATGGGAAATAATATGGTATATAAATAATACGCATAGAATGGAGTTAGAATACTTGAATTTGGATTCCATCTTCAAAACTTACTAGTCACATTAACTCTGGAATATTACATTTTCTGTACTTTTTAAATTATTTAAGAAGTGGAAAAATATTATAATGACTACTTCAAGGTTGTTTTGAGATGAAATAAAATGATCTATTTAAAGATCTAATTTCCTCACACAGAAAAAGGCATTTAGGATATGATAGTTATTTTTATGAAATATTTATAGGCTGTGACAATCTACCAGTATAGAATGGTAGAGACATACTGGCCCGAACCTGAAAATTTTGGTTATGGGTGGATTATTTGTTGTGGTATTTCTTTAGATGGAAACTCTCTCTGCCTGCTTCTTCTCTGAACTCCCTTGCTATTTTGTCAGACTTCTTTCTGAAACAACTGGATATTTTTTAAATAAGGACACATGAAAATAAGGCAAATTTGACTCTTGTATATTTTATTTCTTTCTCACTCAATGCCAGGGTCAAAACATGTACTTGTGTTTTCTAAAGCAAATGGACAATAATATAGCTTATCACCAAAGAAAGGAACATTGAGATTTTTCAAACTACTGGAGCTCTCCAGTGATGAGCTTCTCTCACTTGTCAAAAGCAGCAGAATTTTTTTTATTTCCATTTGCATTTTGAATGTCTGCTCTTTTTGTTTTTCCTTTGTGGATTTTAAACTGAGAGAACCATTTCATCATGTCCAGACTCTCCATATCACAGAATAATTTTTGTTCCATATTAATGCCACTCATTTTCTATATATAGAAGTTACCTTTAGAGACTGCTGGCTTGCTAATAGCATGACTGCATTTGAATCAGATGATGACTCTCAATGACAGCAGAACAGTGTTATACCAGCACAATGTCTTACAGAAGAGGCTGCAGTCAGGATTCTTGTAAAACTCTATGGGCACTATAAAAATCAATATAATTAATATAAACTAATATAGTTCAATAATTTTAGGTAAAGTATAATGTATGTTAAAATGTATGGGTGAATGACTCAGAATCTCAGCTCTGCCCTAAAGTAGATGCTTATGTTCTCTGACCACGCCTTTCCTCAGAGGGGAATCTAGTTGGGATTAACACAACTCCTCCTCCTTTCTCCACTCAGGATCTGGTTGCCTTCATGTGTTCTGCTCTGATACGCCATTCTGTGTGTGGGTTTTCTTTTATTTTCAAAGCAGGCCACTGTAAAGGAAGCCTGAGACCTTCCAAAACTACCTACTGACTATATAGTTAGTGATTATTTATTAGATTAACAAATCTGTCTGATTTGTGGTTCATCTCTAAAATCCCAATGATTGCAATGTATCACTGAAGTCACATACTCCAATATCAGAAATCTCTTCATTTTGAAGTTGTCTAGTACCAATTTTAGACTTCTCAAGCCTAATAGCTTGTTTTGGATTGTATACTTTTGGAGTCCATGATCAATTTTTAATTATCTTTGATTTCCAATCATCTGTAAGTGACAGCTAGGCTTCTCTGTACAAAATCATAGTCAACATATATTTATGGTTATAAATAATATTGTGTGTAAGGAGATGATATATTCAGGCTACAATACTGCAATTTAGCTTCAAGTCTCTCACTGTTGCTTTTCATATGACCTAAATGTATCATGATCTGTCACTTCGCACTGTGCTATCAGAAAAGAGCATTACCTAGATACACTGAACCAAATATCTGTTCTCTCCTCAACTCATTTTTAGAGACACTGCTTAGGCTTCAATTCTCTGTGAAGTGTCCCTGAGCAGCTGAGTCAACAAATATTTACTGAGCATTGCATATGTGTTATGCAACATACTAAATATTAGGTAAAAAGAAAAAAATTATAGTTGATAAATCTGATAATATATTTCTAAGGTAGTAGGATAAACAAGCCCATTGTTTAAAAATGAAAACAGTTTTATCACTTATTAATAGAGATGTGGTTAAGTTGACTAGAAGATATATGGTATAAAATGCTACTCAGAGGCGAAACACAAAGGAAAGATTTGTTTGAGCTGATGTGGAAATAGCAAAGCACTATGACTTAAGTTGTGCAATATCATAAAATTTATACAAAAGTCACACAACACAATTGTTTATACGTATGCATATGTATCTGCACACGCGGAGCAAAAGGATGGACACAAGCAGAGTATAATGTTAATAGTTATATTCTCTGAAGAGGTGGAGCGAGCCATGTGCTTGGGAAGAAAATTGCATTACTTTTAAAGTAAGATGTTTATAAAATGCAAAAATGTATGTAATATTTGTGCAAATAATCATATTTTTAAATGAAAAGAGACAACAGCATGAAAATATGTAAATTATGCTTTTTGCCATTTTCTCTATGTGGTGAGATTGTGGAAATTTTTCTATTTCTCTCTGTGTTCTTTGGGTTGGTCTGGAAATTTTCTTTGCATGATCATCCTTTATGTTATAATAGGAAAGTAAGATGAATTTGTCTATGTGGATGCACATGGATACACACAAAATTCAATTATTTATTATTTATAACTATGCCATTCATATATGCTTTTAGTTGAAAATATTGAATCACTCAATTTATAGGTTTAATCACTCTTTCTACTGACTGATTTTATATTCCATTTTTTTCAGAAACCAAAGTCCATTTTAAGGCTTGAATAGATTATTTACTTTTATGATATAAATCAATGTCCATACTTTTGATTGTACTTAATAGTTTTGTTGAATGTACTTAATTGCTTTGTTGTAAGCTCTGGCATGTTAAAATCTTGGAAGTGGAGATTCCTGTCCCTAAAATGTGAAAAAAATCAGAACATAATGAAAATCAATAACTTTCATTGGATCCTTTACAAAATCAGGTCATAGGGCTAACTGTCATCTTGAAAATTGGAGAGATGAATCCAGAAAGTCACAGCTAAAATTGGCTTACCCGGAACAGAAACTGAGAGAGCCAAAATTTGATGGGAACACTCAAGTGGCAACTGTGACAGATTGCTAGAAGCCAATGTGTACTAATTGAGAGTGAGAAAATCCTGGGGAACACAGTCTTGGGAGTACCCTCGTCTTTCCTTGAGTGTACCCACAGGAGCCCTAGTAGGTTCCCATAGTGAAGAACCAAAAACAACCCTTGGGGGTAAAATAAACATTTTCAAATATACCCAGAGTTTTCTTTATAATAGTGGCCTACTCAGAATAGGAACTATCTTCAGTAGAGCCTGACACAACCCTGGAGGAAGCAAAATTACCCAATTCCAGCCCCTGCTAATGTTTCTGTCTCATCTACAATTGGGGTTAGGATGCTGAGGCACACATGGAAGGACACAGGTCTGGATCACAGGCACACTAAAAGACTGAGAAGTATCATAGGATTATACAACATTTTTCCTACCCACCACCCAAGCAGCTTACCATCACAGCTGAGCTCAATTATGATAATATTGAATTACAGCTGAAAGCACTCTAAGGCACAGAACCTATTTAAGAAAATCTTAGGGCAAAAGCAAAGATAACAAGGGAGACAAAAATGAGACCTTATTTTAGTTAGTTTTTCATCACTGTGACTGAAATAGCTGACAAGAACAATTTATAGGAGGAAAAGTTTATTTGGAGATCACGATTTCAGAGGTCTCAATCAATAGATGGCCAACTCCGTTGCTCTGGGTCGGAGAGTTGACCCACAATGTTTGAGGGAAGGGCACAGTGGAGGGAAGTTGCTCCTAAGGGGTGGAGCTGCCAGCAGTTACCACCTAGTAAGTTCATGGAAACCAGGGTGGACAGATTAGGTTACAACTCTCCCAATCCAATCATTTTACCTCTGAATGTTCCTGCATTAACAGGAACTTTTAAGGAGCACCTCACCTCCAAACCATAACAACCCCAAGAAAATTAAAATTGTTGTCACCTACAGTTACAACAAAAATTTAATGCAACCCAACTCCTAAAAAGATTAAGTTAAAATCTCATACTAAGGGCTTGTTTTCCTCTGTTGCTATGATCCAATACCTATAGCATGGCTTTCAATGAAAAATTACAGGGCATGCTATAGACAAAAGGAAAGCATAATCTGAAAATACAAAGCAAGCGTAACTACTACTTTATGATACAGATTTTGGAATCGTCTTGCATGGAATTTAAAATAACTATGATTAATAGGTCAAGGACTATATTGCAGTCAGGTTGACTGCATGCAAGAATGAATGAGTATGGTAAGCAAAAAAGATACAAGTGCTAAGAAAGAATCAAAACAAAATGCTAGAAATAAGAGAATTACCATAGTAACAGAAATGAAGAATGTCTTAAATGGACATGTCACTAAACGAGTCATGGCAAGGAAAGAATAAGTGATCTGCAAGATATGTCGATAGAAACTACCCTAATTGAAACGAAAAGAGAAAAAAAAATAAAGATAGTAAAAATCATTTCAGGACCTATGAAACAATGTCAAAGGAATGATGCATGTATTATTAGAATACCAGGGGAAAAAAGGAAGAATGGAGCAGATTAAATATTTCAAGTTATATGGCCAAGAATTTTCTAAAATTCATGAGGGACTCAGAACTCCACATTGAAGAAGCACAGGGAACATCGAACAGGATGAATACCAAACAAACAAATACAAAACCAAAGAGACCACAACTCATCTAGGTTGATCATATTCAAATCACAAAATCAAAGAACAAGGAAATCTTGAAAGAAATCAAAAAAGAAACAAGAACTTACCTACAGAGAACTATGGATAAGAATTGTATCAGGCTTCTTGTTAGAATCCATGTAAGCAAGTCAGAGACACAAAATACTAAAGATGCAGAAAGAAAAAAGACACAAATCTTAGGATTTTATACCCAGAGATATTATCCTTCAAAAGCAAAAAAAAATAAAGTCCATCTCAGACAAAGAAAAAACATGGATTTTACTGCTATTAGAATCTGACCTGTAAAAAATGTTTAAAGGTATTCTTCAGGAAGAAGAATCTATTCCTCTTTTTCTGCTCACTCTCTTTTAACTGAGATTTGATATGATTCTCTTGCCTTTGCTCTCTTAGCATATCAATTATTCTACTTTCCTTTTTATATTTCTGGTCCAGAATCTGCATAGTTAAATAGAAATAAGTATAAAGACATGTGCAATAAAAAATAGTTACAAATAGTTATAGTATTAATATGCATTAATACTATAGTGATGATCACTTAAGGGTGCACATCTAATTAGAGAAGCTAACGGCAGAGAGTCAGAGTGGGTAAAGGAAGAACCCTTTCTATGAGGTTCGTGTAAATCCCACTTTAAATATGCATATACAGGTTAGGTTAAAAGCAAAGGGATATTAAAGGATATACCAGGCTAAGATTTTTTTAAACACATTATTGCAGAGAGAAACACAAGTAAAGCATGGTAATATAACTACATTTCAAGCTTTTGTCCAACTCATATTTTCTTATGAGGCTTTAGTAAATTTTTAAATTGAATTTATAGAATACAAAATAATCGATTTAAATTATTATATCATAATCTACATTTTATCACCTCATAATTAGTTGGATTTAATTAATCACTGATTCCTTATACATTTTCCAAACAATTTTTAAAATCATAGCATAAATAAACATTTAAATATATCTCAAACGGGTTAATGGCTTCTTAGTCACTAGATTCTTAAAATGCATCCAAATAAATGATGTGATAGTGACTTAATTGTGTCATAGCATACTAATAATGATATGAATCATAGCTTATAAAATTATTAATTTTAATTACATAACTGACAAGTGGTAATACATCCCACTTATTTCTGTTTTCAGGTACCTGGGGTTTTGATTATGACCCTAAAGTCACAAAAAATAATTCTGTATTCCATAACTTGTAATTCATTTGTAAATGTTAATATAGTCTATTGGGTTTTGCCACTGTTGCTAAATTTATTCAAAAGAGTTATCAAATTATAATTAAATGAACAGGGATCTGCCTGGCCTGTGTAAATATTGTAATTGGTTCATAAATATGTAATTCTATTAATTCATATGCAGTCCCTGGTGGTTTTGAAATAAATTTTGCTTTTTCAATGACCATCTTATACATAAAATATTTAATCTTTCAAGAATGCATTTTGAAAAGAAATTTGAAGTATTTTTAAGTAGAATTTTGTTTACACGTAAATGCTAGAAAAAAAAATGTTCAAGATTGTAGGACCAGTGTGATGAAAATTGTCAGTCTTTGATGTATCACTCCTAACAACACTGTCCAGTTTACCATGTTTGGTGAGAAAGGACTCCAGAACTTCCCCTCCAGCAGAATAGCTATAGTCCATTCCATTAGAAATATCCAGGTAACATGAAAAATTGTGCTCAATTCTTTATCAGTTCCACATCTTACATAAATTTATAAAATTCATAGAAGAGAGATAATTGTTTCTCATTTAAGAACACAAAATATACAATTTTCATCTTTTGCTGGGGTCCAGTCCTAGCAGGAGTTGGAGGGAGGTACTGGGTGGAGGGGAAGCGTCGGCGTGGTGGAGAAACAGCACACAGAGACACCAAGTATTCTGAGGCTAAAAATAAATCTACTTTATTCACAGTCTCTGGGGATTTATATACTTTAGCTTACAACTCAAACTTTAATGATTTATAGAAGTGAGAAGTTAATTCACAGTCATTACAATTCGGTCACAGCTAGCCATTGTTAAGATCCCACTGACCCATATGCACTTTTTATTTTTAACTAAGAAACATATTTTAAGCAATACTTTCTAGTTGTTTTTACTATGGGTAATATTAAACTAACCTTTACATGCCAACCTTTCCATGAGCCCGAGTGTTTGGCCTCTGACCCATTTGCCATTTTTCCAAACTATTCATTTTCCTACATCATAATATACACCTGTACAGGAAAGTGGAGGATCAGCTGGAGGGGCCCTTGTACTGTGGGAACAGCAGGAACAATAGAGAGTTTCTTTCTGAGCTTTCTCTGAATCATCGATTAACTGAGCTGCTTCAGGCCAATTAGGAGTGGTAACTGTTTCCCTAGGGGTAAACAGAAGCTCTTGCTGGATTTTTTCATAAGATTTCTTATTACTTAAAGTCTTATTACATATGAAGCTACTTAAGGGGGAAAAAGTCTTGTTTTTATGTTCTAAATCATGTAATGTTTAATTTTCCTTGGAAATTTGTAATGTAGACACTCAAATGTTACACCATTGATAACAAAAAAACAACAAGAGCCAGAAGGAGCATGCCATGTCCACATTTCCTAGATTAGACCGTGCAAGAATCTTCAGTATTCCCAGTGGAACCCTGTCAAGCACTGAGGGGAATAGCAGTGGGTGTTGCAATCTTTGAAGTAAAAGGCTAAATAAAATAAAGCCTTGCATTCATTTTATCTTATTTCCTGATTTAATTCTTTTTAAGTTTATTGCTAACATGTTATTTCATTTGCCTTTTCCTTTCTGTCTTCTAAAAGTTCTTTAATAAGTAAATTAATTTATAACTAGAAAAGAAATTAAGAATGAGGTCTTTCTTTTATAAATGTTTGTTTCTATTCTCTGAGCAGATTTTAAGAAAGCAAATCAGAAGCATGAAAGCCAGCTGCATATTTTCTTTCACAGTGGATCACTAAGTGCTTCATCATAAACGTTTGCCTTTTAAACATTGTTAAAATTTTTGCTTTCCACAAACCAGCTCATTCATGGTTCTTCATCTATTTTTACTCAGTCTTCCAATTAACCCAACGGAATAATAATTCAATGGTTTCAAAGATGAATTGCAATCATCTCATATTTTGGCTAAAAGTGTAATGGGAAAGAGGGGTGAACAACTAAATATGTTAACTTCACACATTAAATAGATGAGGTAACAGGCAGTTTGTTGGGTTCAAAGGTTAACTTTCCTTTAGGAAATGCATCTTGGCATTTTAGAATAAGCAAATCTATCCAGGAACTTCTGGCATTCAGTACTGTACCCATAAATTATTCATTCATTTGCAGATTTCATTTATGTCAAATCTTGTTAGAACAGTTAATTTTACATGAAAGTTATTCTCGGAGGAAGCTCTTAACAATTGGACATTAGCATTTTTCAGTAAGTCAGCATTTTTCCTGTAACAAGATTCCTGTCTTATTCTGAGTAATAGCACTTGCATAATTTAATCATTGCACAGTTTAGCATAGGTCTAAGAATGTCATTTTCTTGGCTCATACATTAAAATTTTGTGCATAGTAGGGTAGCCAATTATAACAGAGTAAATTGCAGGGCTTTGTAAGAAAATGTTGTGATGCTGGGGTTCAAACCCAGGGCTTCACACATGCCAGACAAATGCTGTACCACTGAGTTTCAGCCCCATACCAATAATAGGCATCTTAAAATACATAAAATTAGTTACCTTATGAAATTAACAGAAGTGAAATATAACCTTAACTGAGCTATTTTTTTGTAATAAAAATATTAATTATCTGTAGGAAGTGAGAATTTTATCTTCTAAATCTACAGGTACATAAATAAAATGTTAAACTAGTTGACTATGATGACATTTTAATGAACAATTATATCTGCTTTAGTATATCCATTTATATATAAGTGCCTTATCACTAAATGCAGATCTGTGACCATTAAAAATATATTTCTCTTATTTTAATGTTTTACTTTTAACAAGTTTTAATGTCAATTATATAAAGGTTTTCTTTCTATTGTAAAATAAATACACAAAGATAAGAAGGCTGGTAGCTGAGTATGTACTCAGGATTTTTAACAAATGGAACTTTTGAGTCTGGTTTCTGCTTTCTCCAATACTAATTCAAAATATCTGCCTCTTCTTAGGTGCTTGTCTGGTATTAGATTTATTTCCAAACAAGAAGTTCTCAATCTTCCCTCAGTTTGACTTTAGACATGTTTCTTCTGCCTTCTTGATCTCTGATCTTCCTCTTCACCCAGATCCTTCTGGAATCTGGATTTCAAGCTCCAAGCAAAAGTTATTTCCAACCAGCTAGACATGTACAAAAATGTAAGTTGAAAAATAACTTTTTCTTCATAATAATAATAATAATAATAATAATAACAATAATAATAAAGGGAAATGTGTGCAGATATTTCAAAAGAAAATTTGAAACTGGTTTATGTTCACGTATGTAGATGATATTAAATTGTTTAGAGAGGGTTGCAGCTACTTCTGGCAAACAACCAATATACTGTCTCTACATAGATTCCAAGGAAAGTTGAACTTTTCAGGACTACACTTTTAGTTTGTCTTTACTCCAAAAATTTACACATCACTCTTATTTCAAGTCCACATCTATCTTGAAGGCTTTTCATTAATATCTTTCATGAAGCACCTCTGTGATTGATAGTGATGTTAGTTTGTTTGGCTTTTTTTAAATACAAATATTTAAAAAGTCATTTATTGGAAGTAAACATATAGAATATTATTCGAAGTTATTTTGCTTTTTCTAAATACTTTTCATCTTAATCATTATTTTTCACATTTACTTATTCAAACAAATATTCTTAATATATTATTTTATTGCATGTCTGAGATAAATTATTAACATTTTAGTTATTACTCAACATAAATTCTGAATTAGAAAGGAACTAAAAATATATTTTAAATACTTTGGAACAATTTATTAGCCCTCTTGAAGAGGTTTCTTTGATCCCTCAAGGACCTCTACCCAACCTGTGACACCTAAATATTCATTATTAAGTGCAATTATATTCTTTTACTAAAGAAAAGTAATGTCTGTCATATTGTGTTTTATAATCATTGTTTCTAGAGAATGGAAATCCCACAACATATGGTTTAGGGGTAACAAAGAGTTTGTGTCATGAAAATGGGAGATTTTCTCTGAATGATAGTGGCAGCTTAATTATGAAAACTCTGCAATGGTCATTGATCATTTCCTTTCATTATACTTTTTCATTAGTCCTACTTTGCTCTCTACCCCCTCCACTCCCATGATGTGGTCTTATTTTTATGTGTGCGTGTGTGTGTGTGTGCATGCACACATGCATATTGGTTAAAGAAATGAAATTAGCAACAGAGTATTGAAAATATATTTAGCAGGACAATACATTTCTTTTTTTCTTTGTACATTTCTATCCTGTATAATGTCCAATAGTTATATTTTTTGTGCCAGACCTCTTATAGAGCAGAAGCAATAGCTGGTAGAGAAGCAGGATTAAGAATCTACAGTTGAACAGAAACTACTGGAATAAGGTTTATTAGGATTGTTGAAATCTAGAATAATCATTTTGAGAACATGAAATACATGTTTTTCTTCACCCTTTTGGGAAGAAATTGAGGAATATTTCTATAGTAAAGATTTCTCTTACTAGCATAATAGTCATTAAAGTGGTCATGATTTTCAATGCTGGCAAAGAGAATGTTACATCAATTTTTTGAATCCTCTCCATAGGTGAACACTAGAATTGTATACTTACATTGATTTACTGTCTGGAACTGAAAAAAAAAATTCTAAAACAGTTCTCTGTATATGTCTGGCTAAGAAAATGAGGATAACAAAATCTATAATCACTTTTATAAGTTCAAGATGATTTCCTCACTAAACACATGAAAGAAAGGGATGTTAAATTGTATCTTTCTGAGACGTATTTTTTTCTCCTTGGGCACAAATTTATTTTCTATTTATGTTAGTGACTGA
Organism: Glaucomys volans; assembly: GCA_020662805.1. Lineage (NCBI taxonomy): Eukaryota > Metazoa > Chordata > Mammalia > Rodentia > Sciuridae > Glaucomys > Glaucomys volans. The sequence goes on from JAJEJO010052677.1 coordinate 49,837, forward strand.
GTATCATGACTGTAGCAGGACAATTCTCATGAATATTCTGAAATTTTCTCATTCTGTCTTAAAAGACAAACGTTGCAAAAAAGTACACTTTTGCTTCCAGTACAATTTTGTAAGATTTTAATATGTTGGCTTTCTCACATATCACGTATAAACCTGGTCAAAAATAAAAACTGTAGGAAATAATTTTTATGTTTTAATTAAATTTTATGTTTTAATAACTAAGGGAATTTATCCAAAGAGATCTGAATTAGTAGAAATACTAATTTCTTGAGAATGAAGTGGAATGTTGTCAGAGGGAATATAAATCTTTACAGTTGAGATAAAAATGGATGTCCGGAAGTACTAGTTATAAAATATTTGTATCTTAATTAATTGTGACAATATTATTTTTTAAAAAATTAACATTATTTTAAAGAGTTTATATAGTATTTACATTTACATAATATATGTAATACATTTATTACATATAATGAGTAAAGAATAAAGGATGAAAGCAGAGTAAAATAAAATGTTGCAAAATACCCACATATTACATATAATATCAATACCAAATAGCCAGTATTAGCTAAATAATTGCAGGAATTTCTGGATCCTAAGAAGATTCTATCTGGGTGCAGTGGCACAGGTCTGTAATCCCAGTAACTTCAGAGGCTGAGACAGGAGGATCACAAGTTCAAAGCCAGCCTCAGCAACTTGGTGATGCCCTGAGCTACATAGTGAAAGCCTATCTCAAAATAGTCTCAAAATAAAATATGCAAAAAGGCTAGGGATGTTGCTCAGTGGATAAGCACTTCTGAGTTCAATCCCTAATACCAAAACAAACAACAACAACAACAAAAATCTAAATATTCAAAAAGAAATCAAATAATTCAAGAAGAAAAGGAAACAAAGGAGAAAAAGAAAAATGCAGGAAAAAGAAATGGCATTGCTCTCCACCCAACAAACATTTTGTGGTTTTTTATTTGCATTTTAGATCCATCCCTTCTCCATAAGTACCTGACAATTCATTAATGCTTAATAACTTTTGGTTGTATAAATAAATAATGTTCAGATGTAACATAGACTTTTCTATTAATGTGGAACTAATAAATCAATGTGAATGAAACATACCCACTGAGAAAATAAGTGAAAGCCATTTATATTCTTCTCCTGAATGCTAAGTTCAATTTTATTTTTTCTATCATTCCTATTATTGTAATCACACATTGTTAGCTTGGAATTGTGATTTTTGGTTGGCTGGCACCTCAAGTTACTACCTTAAATCTTATCAGAAAAGCATGAGTAGAGCCAAGAGATCCTCAGTGGAGCCTCAATGGACTCAGATCAGCAGGGATGCTTCTTATTGATACAAACAATGTATGGATTTCTTCAGCTTCTTAAATTGAGCTCCATAATTTTTGAGGATCTCTTGATATGGTATAATTTAGATATTTTAACATTTGATCCTAGAAACAATCATTCAATTTTGAAGTATGGTGAAAGGGCTATATGAATTTAATGATGTTGTGCATATTTATACTCACTGGTATTATTTTGCTGACATTTCAGATTGATGCATATTGTTTCTATTAAATGGCATAAGTAAATACATTACTTTGCTAGTTATCCCACATGCCTTTTCTCTTTAAAATGTTAGTAAATACGATCAGACGAATTTTCAAAAATTCACCTGTTCTTATTTGAAACAGGTTTATCTGTTTATCTAGGAAAGTCTTTGGATGACCTATGGGCTTCCTAAGGTTCTCCTTAAAATTTTTGAATAGATGCAAAAAAAGGTATGTATGTATGAGTACTATGTGATATTTCAAAATATAGATGTGTTTTGTAATGTGTAAATCAGGGTAAACGTATCTATTTTCTGAAATTATTTCTTTACTTTTGTAGTGAAACATTCAAAATACTTTCTTCTAGTTTTTAAAAGTATATATTATATTGTCATATTCATACAATGTACAGCATCAAACTAGAACTTATTTCACCTATCAAATTAGGATTTAGTTGCCATAGATCAAATTTTCCCAATCCTCATTCTGTCACCTTTTCTCAGTCTCTGGTAGCCACTAATCTACTCTTCACTTCTTCTTTTTTTTTTTTTTAATTTATTTAATTTCGATTCATTGAACACAAATGGAATACAGCTATTGTTTCTCTGGTTGTACACAAAGTAGAGTCACACCATCTGTGCATTCATACATGTACAAAGGGCAATGATGTCTGTCACACATTCTGTTATTATTACCCCCCAACCCCGACCCTACCCCTCCTGTCCCTCTATGCTATCTATCCTTCCTCCATTCTTGCCACACTTCCACCCCACATTATGCATCATCATTCACTTATCAGAGAGACCATTCAACCCTTGGATTTTTGGGATTGGCTAATCTCACTTAACATAACAGTCTCCAACATCATCCATTTACCTGCAAATGCCATAATTTTATTCTTCTTTATGGCTGAGTAATATTCCATTGTGGCTATATACCACAGTTTCTTTAGCCAATCATCTATTGAAGGGCATCTAGGTTGGTTCCACAATCTAGCTATTGTGAATTGGGCAGCTATGAACATTGATGTGGTTGTATCACTGTAGTAATCTGATTTTAAGTCTTTTGGGTATAGGCCAAGGAGTGGGATAGCTGGGTCAAATGGTGGATCCATTCCAAGTTTTCTAAGGAATCTCCACACTACTTTCCAGAGTGGCTGCACCAACTTGCAATCCCACCAACAATGTATGAGTGTACCCTTTTCCCCACATCCTCGCCAACACCTGTTGTTGCCTGTATTCCTAAGAAAAGACATTCTAATTGGGGTAAGATGAAATCTTAAGGTAGTTTTGATTTACATTTCTCTTATAACTAGGGATGTTGAACATTTTTTCATGAATCTGTTGATTGTTTGTAGATCTTCCTCTGTAAAGTGTCTGTTTATTTCTTTGATTGAGTTATTTGCTGATGACATGATTCTCTATTTAGAAGACCCTAAAAATTCCACCAGAAAACTTCTGGAACTCATAAATGAATTCAGTAGAGTAGCAGGATATAAAATTAATGCTCATAAATCTAATGCATTTTTATTCATAAGTGATGCATCCTCTGAGAGAGAAATTAGGAAAACTATACCATTCACAATAACCTCAAGAAAAATAAAATACTTGGGAATCAATCTAACAAACGAGGTGAAAGACCTCTACAATGAGAACTACAGAACACTAAAGAATGAAATTAAAGAAAGTCTGAGAAGATGGAAAGATCTCCCATGTTCTTGGATAGGCAGAATTAATATAGTCAAAATGGCCATACTACCAAAAGCGCTATACAAATTCAATGCAATTCCAATTAAAATCACAATGACGGACCTCATAGAATTAGAGCAAGAAATCATGAAATTCATTTGGAGGAATAAGGGACCCAGAATAGCTAAAACAATTCTTAGCAAGAAGAGCAAAGCAGGAGTATCACAATACCAGACCTTCAAATATACTACAGAGCAATAGTAACAAATACAGCATGGTATTGGCACCAAAATAGACAGGCAGATCAATGGTACAGAATAGAGGATACAGAGACAAACCCACATAAATACAGGTATCTCATACTTGACAAAGGAGCCAAAAACATACAATGGAGAAAAGATATCCTCTTCAGCAAATGATGCTGGGAAAACTGGAAATCCATATGTAGCAAAATGAAACTAAACCCATATCTCTCACCCTGTACAAAACTCAACTCAAAATGGATCAAGGACCTGGGAATTAGACCAGAGACCCTGCACCTAATAGAAAAGAAAATAGGTCCAAATCTTCATCATGTTGGCCTAGGACCAGATTTCCTTAAATGACTCCCAAGGTGCAAGAAATAAAAGCAGGAATCAATGATTGGGATAAAGTCATACTCTTCACTTCTAAGAAACTAATTATTTTAGATTTTAAATTGGGTGAGCTCATTTTAGTATTTTGTTTTTCTATTACTGTCTTATTTGACTTAACAGAATCCAAATCCATGTTGTTGTCAATGACAGGATTTTATGCATTTTTATGACTAAATCATATTCCATGTGTCTATGTATCATATATTCTACATTCATTCACCAGTTGATGGGCACTTAGGTTGTTTTCAAGTCTTGGAGATGGTTAATAGTGTAATAAACATGGCAGTGTCAAAGGCTGATTAACATAATGCTTTCATGTCCTTTAGATTTATACTCAGGAGTGGAACTGCTGAATCTACTATTAATTTTTTGAGGACTCTCTATACTCTCCTATACTGAAGACTCTCTCTACTATGGACTAATTTTAATTTCCACCAACAGTGTGTAAGCTTTCTCATAACTCCCCATTCTCACCAGCACTTGTTATTGTTTGTCTTTTTGATAATAGTCTTTCATACTGGAATGAAGGGATAGCTACCTGTGGCTTTAATTTACATTTCCTGTATGATTAATGTCAAGCATTTACTCATAAACTTTTTGGCCATTTGTATATCCTGATTTGGAAATAGTCTATTTATGTCTATTGCCCTGTTTTGGGGTCATTATTGCTATTGTCATTATTAATCTTGTCATTATCATTTTTATTACCCTGAGTTTTTAGAGTTCCTTATGTTTTATGAACATTTACTCTTTGTCAGATGTATAGTTCCAAATGTTATCTCCTATTCTGTAGGTTTCTCTTCACACTGTTGATTGTTTCCATTGCTATGTAGAAGCTTTACAGCTTGATATAGCTCCACTTGTCTATGCTTGATTTTGTTTCCTGTGATTTGGAGTCTTATCCCCCAAATTCTTGCCCATGATAATATCTGAAAATATTTCCCCTATGTCCCCCTTCCTCCCACTTTCTTCTAGTATTTTTATATTTTCAGGTCTTACTTTTAAGTGTTTAATGCAATTTGAATGAATCCTTGTTCCTGATGATATGTAGGATCTAGTTTCATTCTTCTGCATATGGAAAATCAATTTTCCCAACATCATTCATTAAAGGGACGGTCCTTTCTCTAATTCATGATTTTAGTACTTTGTTAATGGTAAGATGGTTGTAGATGGGTGAATGAGTTTATTGAATCCTCTAGTTTTTTTCCATCCATCTGTGTTCATTTTTATGCCAATACAATTACTACTACAGATTTGTAGTATATTTTAAAGTCCATTAGTGTAATGTTTCTTGCTTTGTTGTGTTCCTCAAAACAGCTTTGGTTATTTAGAAGTTTTTTTTTTATTCTATGTAGATGGTAGGATTATTGTTTTTTGTTTTACAATAATTGGTATTTTGATAGGGACTGCATTGCATCACTTGGGAAAGTAAAAACATTTTAACAATATTAATCCTTCTAATTCATGAGCATAGGCTATCTTTCCATTTCTTTGTGTGTGTCCTCTTTAATTTCTTTAATCAATTTTCAGTGTTCATTATAAAGAACGTTTTACCTCTAGGGTTAAATTTGTTGTAGATCTTGTTTTCATTTTATCTTTTCTTTGTTTTGCTTTTGCTTTATATCCTGTTGCTTTATTGTTTTCTGTTTCAGATAAATCATTATTGATGTACTAAAATGTCCTCATTCTTCAATGTTGATATTATATTCTGCAATCTTCCTGAATTTATAATTTCCAGTAATATTTTGGTGGATTCGTTGAGGTTTCCTTTGTCAAAGAATACACCATTTACAAACAGTGAAAAATTTAGTTCCTTCTTTCCATTTTTACACTTTAGATGCCTTTCCTTCAGTTATTTCTGTTACCTGATTGCCCTGTTTAGGACTTTCACTACTACAAAGAATAAAATTATTGATTATGGGCATCCTTGTTGCAGATCTTACATTTAAAATTTTTTTTTTCATCTTTTCCTCTTTCAGTATAATGTTAGCTATCTGCTTGTTATATACAGCCTTTCTTATGTTGAATTGTTTCTGGTATACATAATTGTTCACAGTTTATATCACGAAGGCATGCTGAACTTTATCAAATGCCCTTTCTCCATCTATTGAAGTGATCACATGGTTTTTGTCCTTCATTTGATGGACATAATGTATCACATTTTAAAAATTTTCATATGTTGAACTATCCTTGCATCCCTTGGATGAATCCCACTGGATTGTGGAGAAAGAGCTTTTAAATATGCTGTGAATTTCATTCACTAGATTTTTTTTTTATAGCTGTTTTTCCTATGTAAGTACATCAATGATATTGGCCTAAGACTACATTTTTATTGTTTCCTTGTCTGGTTTTGATATCAGGGTAATGCTGTCCTCATACATTGAGTTTGAAAGAATTCCCTTCTCATTTTTAAATTTTGAAATTAAGAAGAATTGGTATCAATGCTTCCTAAACTGTCTGGTTGAATTCAGCAGTGAAGCTATCTGATTCTGGGCATTTTTTGATGAGAGAATTTTCACTACTGATGTTATTCATTATTTGTAATTTCGGGTTTTCTGATGCTTCATTATAGGGTCTTGGCAATGTGTATGATTTTGTTTTTTTGCCATTTCTTCTGTTTTCAAATTAATGGTTATATAGTTCATCATAATAATCTCTAAAGATTCTTTGTAACTGTGTGGTTTTCGTTGTGATGTTTCCTTTGTCATCTCTTGAGTCTTCTATCTTTATTTTCTTAGTTTTCTAGATAAGAATTTTTCAATTTAATTTATTTCTTCACTTAATCTTTTGTTTTACTTTTTAGTCTTTATTTCTTTTATTTCTGTTTTTATCACTTTTTTCTTTCCTTCTAAAATTTTGGGTTTGATTTTTTTCCCTTATATTTATTTTTTCTTGCAGTATACAATCACAGGTTATTTGAGGGCTTTTTGATTTTTTGATGTGGGTATTTATTGCTTTAAACTTTGATTTAGTTCTGATTTTCTGTATCACATAGATTTTTATTTTCATTCCATCATCATTTGTTGCAAGACACATTTTTATTTTCTTCTTAATTCTTTTATTAACCCATTACATATTGAAAAGAATGCTAATTTCCAGGTATCTTTAGTTTCCAAAATTTTGGTTATTGATTTCTGGTTTTATTGTTTTGTGTTTGAAAAAAGTCAATAAGATTTCAATTCTTTCAAATCTTTTGAGACTTTTTTGTACTCTACCATATTGTATTAGGGTTCTCTAGAGGAACAGAATCAACAGGAAGTATAATTATAAAAGGGGATTTATTACATTGACTTGCACAATCAGAAGCTGGATAGTCCGCAAAGGCTGTCTGCAAGCTGGAGATATGGAGTAACCAGTAGCTGCACAGTCCAAAATATGATGCCTCAGAATAAGAGGAAGCAATGATGCTACCCTGGTCTGAGACCAAAGGTATGTGGAAACTTCCTAGAGAATCACTGGGAGAGTTCTGTTTAGAAGAGAGAAGGACCAAATCTCAGTCTCAGGTACAGCAATCAAGAACACATTCAAGAAGACTTGAGCTTGCATCTGCTGCTACTTCCTTGTTCTTCCAACTTTTATTCTATCCAAGCCACCATTCTATTGGATGGTACTGCCCACGCATGAGGGTCTCCACTTCGATTCACTATCACACATGCTAATCATTCCTAGGTACACCCTCATTTACACACTCACACTCCTCTTAATCTTTTGGCACCAATCAAATTGACAATTCAAATTAACCATTACAAGTCCACTCCTTGTCAACTTTATTGGGAGCAGTGAATGAAGTATGGATCTTGAACTGCCCAGAAACAGAGGTGATAACTCTGTTTCGGGAATTTCTCTGTGCGAAGGTGCTGATCGAAGATTGTACAGTTGCTATGGTGACACCACCCTGTTCAAAGGGGAATTCTGTGCTAGCCACAGAATTTATCAGTTCATGACCTAAGGTTCAAACAACAGCCTCCTGAGGATAGAGAATTATGGGTGCAAATAATAAGTGTAGTTAGGCTGTTCATACTTTTGACCTTGGTTCTGTTTGTTTTAAAGTAACTTTCCTACAATAAATCCCTTTGATGCTCAAATCTATATAAAAATGTGCCAAGCTTGTTCATGGCCAGTCAAGTCTTCCCCCATCAAAGATTGGCTGAACCACCAGGACCTGGCGTTTTCTCTACTTTTGTGTCCATTTGTCTTCTCTCAATCCCCTGGCCACCAGTTTAAGGAATCTGAATAAACAATCAAGCAGGATACTGCAGATGACCCCTCAAACAGGGACCTGAAAACTCATGGGTACTTTCATTTTTTCAGGTGAGTGGGATCCTCCTAAAAAAATGATAATACATACCATCAGATAAAGAAAGGAGGGGAGCAAGTTTATATATAGCTTGGTGTAAAATATGGAACAGTTAGGATCCGAAGAAAGGGATTCCTCTGTTACTGTGTTTACTCTTAAGTCTAAACATAAAACAGCAGTTTTCCTTCCTTTTTAGTTTCCTATCTTTTTAAAGATAGATCCCTATCTCTTTTAAGCTTCCTTTTGGGATGTAAATTGTGGAGGCCTGGAAGAAATATTTGCAGAGACAAAGGAAATAAAGGGTGTCATTTTTAAATTGCAAGAAAGACTTGCAGAGAAAGGGTTAGGGAAAAAGTGCACCTTTTAAATTTCAGCCTCTGTAGATTCTGACTTGGCTGGCTCTTATCTGCTTTCACACTCTAACCAGCCTGCCTCCTTAACAAACTCCTAATGCTACAGCAATGGGAGGAGAAATGGAAAGATTCCAAATGTACAAACTTTTATTTTTCTTACTTCACAGGTCTGCCCTATATTTTAGTCATAGTGTAAAAGTCTGATGAGCTCGATTTTAATTTCTAGTGGTTAAATCTTATACAGGCTTTAATAAACATCTGTAGCATTGCCTCCTATCTGTGGGGCTCCACTTACAAAAAGTTACAAAGTCTTTTTATCTGTCTGTTTTGTGTATGTGTGCACACGTGTGTATTGTGTTGTGTCCACATATGTTTTTGTGTCTACATATTATGTACACAATGCCAAAAATTAACATATAGATAAATGAGCACTCCTAAGTTAAAATAAAAAGTGGATCAAAATATTTTTCAACTTACATAACTTTAAAAAGGATTTCAGTTTCCATTGGGTGAACAGATAAAAATAAAAATGTCTTTAAAATCCCTAACTCACAAGTTTTTCCAGCTGGTCAGACAACTAATAAAGTGTCGACTTCTATAAATTGTCTAAAATGTAATATCTATTGCTTCTAATAATATTCTTCAACAGGAAAGAGATAGCTAATACTGTTAACTACACTTGTCTGATATCCTGGTTTTTGTAGGCAAAAATGAAGGAATTAAATTTAACATAAATGGGATTAATCTTCATAAATGTGTCTGTTGAGGAGACATCTAATTAATTTACAAGGTTAAAATGCTAAAATATCAACTACTACATTAATCAAGCACTCTAAACTAAAATGTATTTAAACATTATATGTGTTTTCATAAATTGGTAAATAGGAAAAGTTTTAAGCTTGCTTTGTTTCTGTATCTTCACTAAAAACAATTGATTCTGTCAGGTGTGATTTATATACAAAGAGTTTAGTTTGGCTTCAATTAAAGTACTATAAAACCAAAAGCAATTAATCTTATTAAAGTGAAGTAATATATCTAAGTTCACAAATTTCATCAAAATTGTTTCAAAATATAAATTTGGAAAAAATCAGTAACTAGGAAAGAGATATAAGAAGGTTTGTGATGAAATTAGATATAAGGTTTGTAAAGGGAATTAAATATAAGGTTTTTGAAGAAAACAGGTTTTTGAAAGTGGTAAAAGGTCTGGAGTAAGTGAGAAGAAGTTCTGAACAAGTGCTAAGAAAGTTCACGTAAATAAAGGGCTGAGAGACAAGAGAAAAAACTGGTTCTTTCCCCAGACACAAGTCAAATAGCAATATACTGATATAAATCAAAATTTAACCCTCCATGTGTTAAAGTAATAAGGATTTCTTAAAACATTATTTTGATCTTATCCAACAAAGTAATTTCTTGTGACTGTTAAGTTTCATTATTTAGAAAACTTAGTCTTCAAGAAATTAGGGTGGGTACAATTCTGGTTAAACAATAATTGTTATTTTGACTTATTACACTATATTACTAAGCTAAAATTTTTCTTTAAAAGTTAATCTTGGTTAATACAAAAACATCAGTGTCATTGTGATGCTGCTACTGGCTTTTTATACTCTAAAACTATTCATATAAAAGTCTTCAAAGTATAAAATTTAAGAAAACATTTTACCAGTCTATGTTATCCAAACTAAAGTTCTCTGTAAGAGTGGTCTCTTATGGATTTTTATAAAAATAACAAATTTATTAGAAATTTATTTATGTCATTTAATATTTTGTAATTAGATAAAGTCATCTGTCATATGTCATAAAGTTTTGTGTTACTCCTTTACCTGAATGGGAACTTGAAGGCATTTTTAAAAGATAATAAGGAAAGCCTGGTTTATTTAAGAGTTAACAACAATGTGCCACTTTCCCACAGAAGGGGATTAAAAGCTCTCCTCACTTGTTTGATTCATGATTCAGATGTAACGTTAAATCACATTAACTGATTCATGTAGACTCAGAAAATGATATATAAAAAACTTTATAAGGTAATATTCAAGAAAGAGGTAAAAGATCAGTTTCAAAGGTAAAACATCTTACCTAAGATTTGTCAAGGCCAACTCGCCCGAGTTAAGACTGCCTCTCACCTTATTCTATTTTAAGATAATCACTCAAGTTCATTTAAAAACAAGTTCAAAAGATAGATTTTGTTATAAAATTACTGTAATCTTAAACACAAATGCTATATATCACTAAACAAGGACTTGAGATTACAAATGACTATGTTTTTGATTCACACCTATTATGCAAACTAAATGTTTTAATTCTTGCTAATTTCATTTTGTATATTCCTTACAAACCTTATAACTGCTCTCTGTTAATGCCTTACAAAAGTAAAATTTCAATATAACCACCCAAGTTAAGATGATAAGGCCATCACCAATAAAAGAGACAAGATATAGGACTGACTTCCAATACTTACACTGATCCCATTATATAAATTTGTTTCTCAGCTTATTATTAAAGGCAGAACTCAAGTACTACAATTTGTGGAGCTGAGACTTCTTTTTTTATTGATTAAAACATTTTGATTTTTTTAATTATTTTTAAAATTTTTACAGACTTTATTTTGATTCATTGTACACATGTGGGATACAAATTTTAATTTCTATGGTTGTGCATGATGTACATTTATACCATTCTTGTTCATCATACACATACATAGGGTAATGATGCCTGTCTCATTCCATTGTTTTTCATACCCCCCACCCACCCCCTCTCATTTCCCTCTACATAATCTAAAGTTCTTCCATTCTTCTCTCACTCCCCTTCCCCCAACCAGATTCTATATCATCATCCACTTATCAGGGAAAACATTTGGCCTTTGTTTTTATGGGATTGACTTATTTCACTTAGCATGATAATTTCCAGTTCCATCCATTTATCTGCAAATGCCATAACATGCCATATTTATCTTTCTGTACCTGGGCTATTTCACTTAGCACAATATCCTCCAATTCCATCCATGTTGTTGCAAATTAGAGAATTTCCTTCTTTTGTAAAGCTGAATAGGATTCCATAGTATATATATTCTATTGCATATATACCAAATTTTCTTTATTCTTTCATCTATTGATGGAAACTTAGATTATTTTCATGATTTGACCACTTATAATAATGCTATAATAAATATGTTTAGCAAATACCTCTTTATTCAACAAAATGATTTCAAATATTTTGGTTAAATACTCAGACATGGAATTGCTGGATCATACAGTAGTTCTATTTTTTAGTATTTTGAGTAAACTCCATGCAGTTTGTTAAAATGGCTGCATTAATTTACATCCCATCAACAGTGTATAAGGATTCCCTGTTATCCTCATAAAATGAATTTTCAGTTTGACCTTTATAAGTGTTTCTTTAAAGTACAAAAACCACTATATTAAAATTATATGAAAAGATTATATAGGATGCAGATTGTCCAGGACCTTGATGTCAGACATCTTAATCAATAGGTATTAAACTGTAACTGGAATTTTAAATCACATTTAATTATATAATTGTTATATAATTATATATAACACCTTTTAATTGTTATATAATAATATATAACACCTTTTAATTGTTAAAAATACTTTTGCCTCAGTGTATTATCTGAGGTTGAATGTACTGTTTTCTCAAGGGAAATATTTTCCTCATAGGACGTAGATCATAATACACAAATTGATTTTTAACTCTGCATTAGTGGTTTAACTTGGAAAAAAACAGTTCATATCCTCTTGAGTAAATAAGAAATATTTTATCTAGAGAAATGAAATTAAAATAGGACAAAGACTGATAACATATATGAACTCTCCAGAGGCAAGTGAAAAATGCAATTATTAGCTAAGTATCACTTCCACTTCTTTTGTACAGTAGAAAAGTTGTTTATCTTCTCTGTATTCCCTGTAAGAAACTTCATTGGAGTAAAAGACTTCCATTGCTTCATAGACAGTCTTTATTCTAGGACAAGATCTTACTGTTCTTCCATGAGTTGGCAAGAACAAGTAACCAGCCAAATAGTTTATTTGGAAGATAAATCAATAAGTCTTTGACAGCTTATAGGACACTAGTAACTTCAGGAATGAGATATTAATACAATTATTATTGATTAATATTGAGTGATTTTGAGTTGATTTGTTGAATAAAAATTTGAG
>JAJEJO010052679.1:0-11675 GCA_020662805.1 Glaucomys volans
CCATAATGAATCATGCATGCAAGTTTTATATTTTCCCCAAAGATCAACAAGAGAAGGACCATGTCTTAAAAACCCCAAATCATCGGCAATGTGGTGCACATTTGTTCTCTAAAATGCTGATACTGCCTGGGGGCATGTGGGGGAGGTTAGCAGACCCAGAGCACCTGGACCCTGGACAGGAAGGCGCAATCACGCGGGCTTCCGCTCTGTCCTTTCTCCACCTCGCTTTCTACCCATATGAAGTTTTTCCTACACATGCACGTGCCGGTGGAACAAGAGCTGAACCACTCCAAATTTATCACTCGGATGCCCTTGAACATCTAAGGAGAGGTTTTCATTTGACAGTTATATGATTAGTGTGTGCTCATGCCCTGTACAATTTCTTAGGGCCTACATATTTTTAAAAATTAATTTAAAAAGAACATTCCAGGCCAGATGCAGTGGCCCATGCCTGCATCCCAGCAGCTCGGGAGGCTGAGACAGGAGGATAGAAACTTCAAAGCCAGTCTCAGCAATGTTTAAACCTTGGAGAGGCCCTAAGCAACTTAGTGAGACCCTGTCTCAAAATAAAAAAGGTCTGGGGACGTGACTCAGTGGTTAAGTACCCCTGGTAATGATAATGATATTAAAAGAATAGCCTGAACTCTGGTGCCTTATGGAAAGGGAGGCTTCTAAGCAGAGCTCTTTCTTCTGACTAAGGGTACCTGAGTTGGCAGGTTGCTGGGAGAAGAAACAGGCCGGTGGCACAGTGTCCAAAGACTCTGATGGGTGCTATGCATGTCCCTCATGTGACCCTCCCAGGATAACACGACTGTTTTCAGAAAACACTGCATGGATCCTCCTAGCTTTCTGAGGGTATGAGTGTACTCCTATGAACTGCGTGTGGGATGACCCTGTAGATGAGATGGCTGCTCATTTCTGAGACCTGGCCCTCTGGACTAGCCCTGACCCTGCAGCGGCTGGAAGGTCTGCAAACTGGAATCCGTCTTTGCCTGCAGGGTCTGTGTGCTGGGCTGGGGGCTTCTACCCTGCTCCCAAGACTCTCCTTCTCCTCTGCCCACACGCTATTCCTTTAAGGAGCTTAGAAGGAGTAAAACATTTTCTCTCTTGAGAAGGACACTGGGAGAAGGTGGAGAGGAATGTGACAGGGAAATGAGAGTGCCCAGGAGGATCCCCTCCTGCCAGCACTGGGCCACACTGGCTGTCAGTGGCAGCACAGAGGCTCCTGGCAGGGACACGCAGACGCCTGAGTGTGGACGGGGCGGTTCTGCAGGCACTCCGGGAGCCCAGCGACTGCTTGTTTGCTTTTCTAGGACTTCCAGGCAAGAAAACAACCCGAGGCATAGAACTTGCTGGCACTTTGCTGCTGACAGAGTGGAGATATTGCGGGGGACTGCGGCGCAGCAGCGCTGAGCCGGCCAGAGCCAAGGTGGGGGTCTTCAGGTGTCCCTAGGACCCACGTCCCACCAACCGCGCTTTGTGGCTCTATGTAGTTCTCTCGGACACACCCTGCAAAACCCCTTTCTTTCTTCCTTTAGCTCAGTTAAACTTATAAACCCGCCCCGTTCCCCTGCCCAGCCCCTCTGCAGTCACCGGCTTCTAGAGGCAGCGGTGCTCCCTGCGGTTTCTGGCTTCTGCGCAGCCGCAGCCGAAGCCGCGCCCTAGTCCCAGCCCCGGGCCCGGCCGCACCGTCTGTGCTCCGGAGGCTCCTGTGTGCTGTTTCCGTGGGGACGCTGGTGATGAGGACTTTGCTTTCCGTAACTGTCACTGTGGGTGGCTCACATATCTCAATAAAGAAAAAAGAACCCCTCAGACCTCTTTTTCCGGTTGCAAACATTTCGTCCCCCAAGGGTCATGCGCGCCCAGGAGAGCCGTTCCCCAAGATAATTACATCTTCAGGAAGCTGCCACCTGCCAGGAGTGCGCAGCGCCCAGGGACTTATTTTATGAGGCCACGCCCGCGGTTTCATTGCCCCGTACACCCCAAGATCCTGGTCCAGGAGGCACCCCGCTCCCTCCGCACAGCCAGCACCTGAGCTGCGCCCGGTGGGAGAGCGCCCTGGCCTGGGGACCCGCTGCTGTCCCCACCCAGGTGTGGGAGGCTCAGGTGGAAAGACAATACCCTCTTTCATGGGAGGCAGGTGGTTCCATTGCGACACCGAGTGAGAAGAGTCAGCCGCACTGCGAGAGGCTCTTCTAGAAATGGAAGGAAGCGCTTTTCCAGAGAAAAGCAGCCAATGGCTTGCAGCGATGCGCCCGGCCCTCCTGTCTGCGGGGCTGACTTCCCGCGGGCGGGGTCAGGTGGCAAGATGCTTTGCTTCCAAGTGGCAGAGCGCAGCTGGCCTTGGACTTCCTGGGCCTCCCCTCAGTCCAGCCAGGATTCATGTCAGGGCCCTCCAGGGACTGGAGCTTCCCAGGGGGCTGTGGGCCCTCAGATCTCTTAAGTAGGTTTGATTCTACCTTCCTCCTCTCACCCACCACCCAAAAAGAAATTAATTGTCCCTCTTGCTGGGCATGGTGGCTCAGTCCTGTAATCCCAGGCTGAAGCAGGAGGTTCATGAGTTCAAAGCCGGCTTCAGCAACTTAGTGAGTCCCAAAGCAACTCGGTGAGACCCTGTCTCTAAATAAAATATATAAAAGGGCTGGGAATGTGGCTCAGTGGTTAAGCACCCCTGGGTTCAATTCCTAGTACCAATAATAATAATTATCATCCCTCTTAAGAAGTCAGACAGCACGCTGTTTACACCCTGAGCATCCACCTCCATCTTTGGGGCTTTTCTTGGGCAGGGTGGTTATTATTTGCAGGTCAGTCACCCCCTCCATGGTGATCTTCTCAGGACCCACATACCATAGGTCAAGGGATCGCCAGCACCTCGCAGACTAAATGCCACCTGTTCTGGGCAGTGGTGTGAATTAGGGTGGGCCTGGAGGTGGAGAGACAGGATGAGAGAGATGTCCCATTGAGACAAGGGGTGTGTCTGTGGGTGCATGGCAGAGATCTTCCATCTTTGCAGATCTGAATGTAGAGAATGAGGACAGGTTTGGGTGGAGGTGGGGAAGCCACGAAGCAGGACAGGCTGGAATGAGAGCAGCCAGACTGGAACCACTGCAGGCCTGTCGCAGGGCATTGCCTGCCAGTCAAGTCAGCCACTCACGCTGGGGCTGCCCGTGGGAAATTTTAACTCCTGCCCACTGAGGTGCAGAAGGAAAGTGACTGTAATGGGTCACTGGGCCAGGCCTCGCACCCAGGTTCTGAGTAAGAGGCTTCTGCCCCACAAAAGCATGAAACCACCTCTCTAACCAATGCCCCTGGACTTGGATGCTAGCCACAGAGCAAACCTTAAATGGAATGGGGCCCCACAATGCTGAGGCCCAGGGCTCTTCCCCAGGCAGAGGTGGGCCTGGGCAGGGCACAGACAGGGTGATCACTGGAGACCCACCCCAGACCTAGGTTTTGTGGAGTCTGAATTTGATGGAGGGGTACACTCTTTAAAAGAAAGAATACAAAATTGTAAAGCCACAATGAGGTCCGGGGCCAAGGAAGGGCTGTCACCCTTCCTGAGCTTCACAATAAATGAACCTTCGCTGTGACCTAATCAAAAGCGGGAATGGATGTGTATAAGAGTCCGGGAGCCGCTGCAACAAGGCAGTACCACAGAATTTTTTTTCCCTCATAGTTCCAAAGCCCTGAAGTCCGAAATCAAGACGTCTGTAGGGCCGTGCGGCCTGTGAGATCTGCAGAGGAAATTTGCAGAGGCGGCCTGTCTGCCACCTTCAGGGTTCTTTGATTTGCAATCAAGTCCCTCCAGTCTCTGCTTTTGCTGTCACATGTCATGTGGTGTTGTTCTTTTCCTGGTGTATCTGTCTTCACATGGCCATGAGGACACCAGGCATTTTGGGTTCGGGCCTGTTCTACTTCAATATGCCCTCATCTTCACTAATGACATCTGTGAGTACCCTGCTTCCACTAAGATCACATTCTGAGGTCCTGGGGTAAGAACGTTGACAGAACTATTGCGGGGGGTGGGAGGGGAAGAAGGGGGGAACACAGTTCAACCCATGCAGGTGGTAGGAGGGGAGGGGCCAGGAGAAGTAGCTGCCCTCACTCTGGAGCCTCAGGGTTGGGAGAGGCCTGGTGGCTGCTCCTGTGGGCTCTCCAGGTGGGAACACTTTCCTGCTTCCTCTCCAAACCTCTGCTGCCCCAGGCCCTGATTCTTAACTTCACAGCATCTCATTGCTGTGTCCACTTAGAACCATCACAGCACCCATGAATGTGGACCCAAGAGTGGGTGAAGCATGTGCCCAGGTGAGGCCCCCAGAATGCAGTGCCCAGATGCTTTGGTCCCTGAGGCCTGAGTGTGATTGAGCCTGGCCAGGCAGCACCAAAGAGGATTTGCCCACATAGTCACATAATAGCACACAGGTGCATCCCAAGCCACAGCCCCATGAAGACTAAGTCCTGATGCCCACCTGGCTGAGCGACAGGAAGGAGACCCAGGGGGACGGCAGCAGGGCACTTGGGCTGGACGGCAGCACTGCTTGGTTTTCTTTCCTCCAAGAGTTTTGTCCTCTTAGCCAGGGTCGGGGGGCGCGGTGGGGAGCTGGGGAGGTGGAGATGGCCACGCATGTCTGTAATGCCAGCTACTCAGGAGGCTGAGGCAAGTTCAAGGCTTGCCTAGGAAATTTAGCGAGACCCTGTCTCAAAGTAAAAAAAAAATTTCAAAGGGCTTAGGGTGTAGCTCAGTGGTAATGTGCATTTGGGTTCAATCCCCAGTACCAAAAAAAAAAAAGGAAGAAAGAGAGATTCACTTTTTTTTTTTTTTTTTTTTTGGTAGCAGGGATTGAACCCAGAGGCACTCCACCACTGAGTCACATCCCCAGCCCTTTTTTATTTTTATTTAGAGACAAGGTCTCACTGAGTTGCTTAGGGCCTCGCTAAATTGCTGAGGCTGGTTTTGAACTTATGATCCTCCTTCCTCATCCTCTCGAGCTGCCTGCCGGGATTACAGGCTTGCACCACACTGAGCCCATTGGGATTTGTCCTTTTAATCATGTTTGCTTCATCTCCAAATGGATTTGAATTCCCTGAGCACATGGTACAGGAATAGCCCAAAGCATTCTTGGTAGCAGAGAAAAGTCAGGCTGGGATTAAAACCACAGAAATCCCTATAATTCCAGCAACTCAGGAGGCTGAAGCAGGAAGATCATGAGTTCAAAGCCAGCCTCAGCAATTTAGTGAGACCCTGTCTCTAAATAAAATATTAAAAAGGGCTGGGGATGTGATTCAGTGGTTAGGCACCTCTGGGTTCAAACCCTGGTACCAAAAAACAAAAAAAAAAGCATAAATCATCATAAAATGGGTTACATATATTCAGTAAACCATAAACCATGTGCTGGCCTGGTCGCATCAACATCCTAATTAACCAAATGCCAGAGATACCAGGCCATTCTCAAAGCATTCTGATGCCACCCAGCATGGTTCTTCTACGCTGATGCAAAAGGCCCCTCGCACACAGTCACAGATAGGAACTGACTCTGGCTGTATAAGCTTCCTGGTTGTTTGCATTTTGGATTAAGAAGCAACATCTAATTCCTACTTGTGCGGAGGGCGCTGGCCACCGCTCCTGGGCTGGCCAGTTGTGTTATAAGCATGCCTGAGCTTGCTCAGCAGGGCATGGTCAGACCTACGCCCACACCCACGCCCCAGGCAGGACACAAGGGCAGCCTCTCTGCCCCCCACCAGTGGCGCCATTCAGGACCCTTCTACGGCTCTTAGACTGGACTTTGTACCCACCACCCTGCAGTGGGCTCCTGGACTTTCGCTGAAAGAGTCGAAACATGCGTCCCTTTGCCTCTGAGTCGCCCAGACCAAAGTCTTGCCTCTCTGTGGAGTAGAGTCTCTGGCCTGAGCTTGGCAGATGTCCATCAGAAAGCAAGGCTGCCCATCAGAACCCACCACCCACGGTGGCCTCCTGCAGCCCTGCCTTCAGCTCCAGCCCCCATGGAAGACTCCGCAGAAGCCGGTCAGAGGTGCCCCCAAGTGTCCGCTGCCCTCAAAGCCTGCAGCAGGCCATGACCTAAGGGAAGCATTTGGGTTTTTTTGTTTTTTGGGTTTTTTTTTTTTTTTACTGCGGAATGGAACCCAGGTGCACTTAATCACTGAGCCACATCCTCAGTCCTTTTTTATTTTTTATTTTGAGACAGGGTCTCTTTAAGTTGCCTAAGGCCTCACTAAGTTGCTGAGGCTGGCCTCGAACTCCTGATCCGCCTGCCTCAGCCTCCGGAGCGGTTGGGATTACAGAGGGTTCCCCACACCTGGTAAGGGAAGCCTTTGCTTTGCAGCTGCCACTGTGCTGGTCTTGATATGAGTTCTTGCAACACTGGTGATAGAACACTGCTTTGTGTGTGTCACCTAACTTTGGGCCTTGCATTCATCCTGCTTGGCATGGTCAAAGCTCTGCAAGCTGGGAACATCTGTTACACAAGTAATGACATCCACGGGGACCGGCAGAGTGACCTGCATAGAAAAGGCCCTAAATAGGAGTCATTGGTTGAAGGAGCAAATGAACAAATAAATGACATTTTGGAGGGACAGATTCAGGAGAGAAGAGAAGCAAAGCAGAACGGGCATAATAATGATCCAGCTGAAGAGTGGGGAGCACGTTCCAAATCCTCTTCAGGTGCCACTCGGCTCATCGTCATTGCAGCACAGTTGCAGAAACACGGTGCAGAGAAGATGGCAAGTGGATTCAGGATCACTCACACGGAGAAGAGAGTCAAACCACCAGCCGGGTGCGGTGGCGCAAGCCTGTAATCCCAGCAATTCGGGAGGCTGAGTCAGGAGGATCGCGAGTTCAAAGCCAGCCTCAGCAACTTAGCGAGGCCCTAAGCAACTCAGTGAGACCCTGTCTCTAAATAAAATACAAAATAGGGCTGGGGATCTGGCTCAGTGGCCAAGTGCACCTGAGTTCAATCCCCGGTTCCAAAGAAAAAAAAAAAAAGAGTCAAACCAGGCTGAGCCCACGCACGCACACGGCTATTCCGCTCCGTTCAATAACACTTCAATAACACGCAGGAGGTTAAGGCAGCTCCAGCTGGCTCTTGACAGGCCCCCTTCTGAGAAGGTGCAGAGAAAACCGGGAAAGGATAATTACCAGGCGAAGGCCTGTGGCTGGGTTGCTGTGGGAGCCTCGAGGGAATTGGGCACACACGGTCCCCAGAGCAGGCTGCGCTCTGCCGCGCACCTGGGCCTCAGGGTTGCTGGAATGTGGGGTTTCCCACGGGCTCATCCCATTGATGGTGGGATTCGGAGGAAGATAAAGTAATCCCTACTGCAGGAGCACTGTGCTGGAGAAGGTGCATCTTGACAGGTCTGAAGCATCTAGTCCGAGCCTTGGCAAGTGCAGCCCAGGTGCCAGATCCTGTCTGACACTGTTCTTTTGTGGCCAGTGGGCTCCGAGTGTCCTTCACATTCTTTGATGCTGAAAGAACGTCACCATTTCTCGACATGTAAACATGATGTGGAATTCAAATGTTAGTGCTCATAAATTGAATTTTATTGGAACACAGCCACACCCAATTGTCCATTTGTTCCTATGGGTGCTACAGTGACAGAGTGACAGGGACCACATTGTCCACAAACCCAAAAGCATTTTTAAGGTGACTTTTCTTTTTTTTTTTTTTTTTTTTGGTACTGGGGATTGAACCCAGGGGTGCTCAACCACTAAGCCACATTCCCACATCCCCAGCCCTTTTTATCTTATATTTTGAGACAGGGTGTCACTAAGTTGCTTAGAGGCCTCACCAAGTTGCTGAGGTTGGTTTTAAACTCGCCATCCTCCTGCCTCAGCCTCCCAAGCTGCTGGGATTACAGGCATGTGCCACCTCGCCTGCCTGCAAGGCGACTTTTATGAAAAATATTTGCCAATGCCTGATTTGGTTAAGACTTCACATATTGACATGATCTTAGTCCACTTATATGTAATTATTAATTAACTCAGAATATGATGGATCTGGCAAGGCCTGTGGGTAAATAAACTAAATATGAAAGAGCAGAATGTCAGAGAGACGGTTCTCTGGGTACCAGGCTGAGGCTATGGAGACAAAGGTCTGAGCTTGCTGTGTGGCCTTGGCCAGTCTTTCAGCCCCCTCAGTTTTAGCTAGTTCCTCCATTTGTACATGGTTAGCTGCAGGGCTGGTATTCACCATCACTGGTTGTCATAAGTGAAATACTCTGCCAGGCATGGTGGTGCACACCTGTAATCCCAGCTACTAGGGAGACTGAGGGAGGAGGATCACAAGTTCAAGGTCAGCCTCAGCAGCTTAGCAAGGCTCTGTCTCAAAACAAAAGCAAGCAAGCAAACAAATATGTAAGTATACAGATATACAATTTTATTATTTATTTCAGAATTGGGACTGTGGCTCAGTGGCAGAGTGTTTGCCTAGCACATGAGAGGCCTGGGGTTCCATCCCCAGCACAGGAAGAAAAGAAGTGAATAGAAAAGAAAACGAAATTCTGTCCATTTGGTGAATAACCCCCAGGAAACTCTTACATAGGCCTGCTTCTTCCCCCATTTCCCCTACCATCTCCCCAAGATTCAGCAAAGGACCAACACAGGGTGCTCTGAGCTACCAAGATCCCGCAAAGCCGCAAGATCCAGTGGGCTCCTTGTGTTGGCCAGACCTGTGCTGGGTGGGTTGTTATGTGTCAGTATCAAGTGCCCCGTGCTGGGTTCTACAAGCAGGATACAGTCATTTTTCCTTCTGCTTTTCTTTGGGTTTGTTTTGTTTTGTTTTGTTTTGTTTTGTTTTTGGTACCAGGGATTGAACCCAGGGGCGCTTAACCACTAAGCCACATCCCCAGCCCTTTTAGTATTTCATTTAGAGACAGGGTCTCATTAAGTTGCTTCAGGTCTTGCTAGGTAGCCAAGGCTGGCTTTGAACTGGAGATCCTCCTGCCTCAGCCTCCTGAGCTGCTGGGATTATAGGCATGTGCCACCAAACCTGGCCCAGTCATTAAAAAATAAAGCAATCATAAGTTCAGTTCTTCAGTTTTGTCTGACTTCTAAACTAGTCATCATCATAGTGTTCTGATCTTTTCTCCCCAGGTGAGCACCTGCAATAAAGACAGCAAGCAAATGACTCCGAAATCGCTTTACAGGAAGGAAGATGGGGACAGGAGTGGACTCTTCATGGGCATCTGGCACCTTGGATCATATTTTGTGGTGCTGGACATGGAACCCAGGACCTCCATGTGCTGGTAAGCCCTCTGCCACTGAGCCACACCCTCAGACCATGCTTAATATGAGTAAAAGGTGCTGGCCTCCACCAAAAGCATGCGCCTGTGGATGAGAGATAAAAGTGGTCTTCACCATATGGAGCACAGCCAGCTGCTGGCTGCACAGGCCCAGGGAGAAGGACTGGGCACACCCTTACCTGATCACACTATTGGGCCCAGGGAAAGGTGGGACCCAGAACCCCCCCCCCCCTTCCTCTGACCAGGGAAAGTGCCCTGGGCCACCTCTGCTGGGGACTCCATTACCATTTGTTTGCATGCAAATGACCCCTTTCCTCTGCCTGAGTTGTCTGACTCTTTTGGGAGCTGAGACTGACTGCTCCCACCGCTACTGCAAGCCTCTTGGGTGGCAGGGCTCTCAGGGCCAGGAGACCTGGTGCAAGTCCAGCTCTCACACCTGGACCTGGGCCACCCACCCACCTGCACGTTAGGGGTAAAGCTGACCCTGCAGCCACGCAGTCCAGGACAATGTGAGGACTCAATGAGATGAAGCAGGGGAACACCCCTGTGCTATGTGCCTTTCTTTTCCTCTCTGTTAGGCTGCTTATTTGGCTCTTTTCTGGAAAAGAAAAGGAAAGGCCCACACATCTCCCAACCCTTCCAAAAACTGTGTGCTTGGTGCTGTGAGGCAGGGTAAGACTGAAGGCTAATGGCTCCAGGGACCCACAGCTAAGCCTGCTTAACTGGTTACCTAACTTTCCTTTACTGAGAGAGATTCTTTGATGCATCACGCCCTGTGCCAAACCCTGAGCACAGGGACACTTCTGGGTGTACAGATGTGGAAACTGAGGCATGGAGAAGTCAAATGACTTGGGCGCCAGCACCCATGACATGAGGCTCAACATTCTCTTCTATCAGATAGGTAGGTTCAGGAAACCTAGACCAGCCAGTTGTGGTGGTGCACGTCTGTAATCCCAGCAGTTTGGGAGGCTAAGGCAAGAGGACTGCGAGTTCAAATCTAGCCCCAGCTACTTAGTGTGGCCCTGTCTCTAAATAGAACGTAAAAAAGGGCTGGGATGTGGCTCTGTGGTTAAGTGCCCCAGGATTCAATCCCTGGTAGGAAGGAAGGAAGAAAGGAAGGCAGACCCATAGGAAAGAATCTGAATACGTCCTCACCACATGTCCCCATGAACACTATTCTTGCCTGATGCCAAATGAGAAAGAAAAAAAAAAAAATGGTGTGAATGTTACCCAGATAAAAGTTGGCAGAATACCATTATCCCAGTGAGATCTTTTCTCTACTTATCCAATCAAATCCCCACCCTCACAGGCAATCACTGCCCCGATTTCTATGATAGATTAGTTTCTCCTGTTCTTGAACTTGATAGAAATAGGATCATACAGTAAGTATTCGCTTAGATCCTGTGAGATTGACATGTCTGTGAGAGTTATCCATGTATCTGCAGCCAGTTGCTTTTGACTGATATGTGGGACGATTCCATGGAATGAATAGTGCCAATTTGTTTATCCATTCTCCTGTTGATGAGATTTGAATTGTGTTCAGGTTCTGGTTGTTGTGACTACAGCCACTGTGAACACTGTCAGGTAAGTCTGTTTGAGGACATATGTGTTCATTTTTCCTAATAAGGACCTGGAAGCGGGATGCTGTGAATGTGGGTGTATGTGTGGGTCAGCTGTTATTGTAACAAAATGCCTGAGGTCATCAATCTAGGAAGAGGAAAGGTGGGTTTTGACTTGCAGTTTTGGAGGTTTCAGTCCATGGTCAGTTGGCCTGTCACTTTGGGATCTGGTAGAGCAAAGTTGCTCACCTCATGGAGGTCAGTGAGGGAGAGAGATAGGGCTGGGGTCCCAATATCCCCATCAAGGGCACACTTCCAATATCCTATCTTCCTCCCACTAGGCCCCGCCTCTTAAAGACCCCATCACCTCCCAATACCAACACT
Source organism: Glaucomys volans (assembly GCA_020662805.1). NCBI lineage: Eukaryota > Metazoa > Chordata > Mammalia > Rodentia > Sciuridae > Glaucomys > Glaucomys volans. The sequence continues at coordinate 11,199 of JAJEJO010052679.1, forward strand.
CTGGGGACCAAGCCTTTCGTATATGTGCCTGTGGAGGACATTTAAGATCCAAACTATAGCAATAGATATTAAATTCTATTTAAAAACAAAAACATGGAAGTATTTTCCACAGTGGTTCTATAAGCCCTTTGCAGAGTGGTGAGACCACTTTGAAAAACTGTTCGGCAGTTTTCTACAATGACTTTAGAAGCAGGCAGGAGGTGGGTCACCCACCCCTTCCCTGTGCCCTCTTTCAGTAAAGGGGCTCCACCAGCAATGCGTGGGGCTTCTGCCTGCCTCTAATTCCACAAGGCTGGGTGTGTGAGTCCTTCTGAGCCCAGCTATTCTAGCAGGGATGAGGAGGGGCAAGGATAATATATTGCCACTTGCCAGATTCTCTGGCTATGGCGTTTTTAGTGACTTTTGTCCCACCCTGGCCACTTTCCAGTGAGGCACTGAAGAGCTCCCCCACCATGTGTTTTTTTTTTTTTTTTTGGT